>CAUOFW020001491.1:364839-443564 GCA_963454935.2 Ilex paraguariensis | reverse complement strand
TGTGAGATTATCTGGCTACGATCGATTCTTGACGAGTTGGGTTTTTCAGTGACCTCTCCATCCACATTATATTGTGATAATCAATCTGCTATTCAGCTCGCTTCTGACTCTGTACTACATGAGAGAACGAAGCATATAGAGATCGATGTTCACTTTCTTCGGGAGAAGGTCAGCAGTGGTCTTGTTACTCCATCGTTTGTGGGGACCAGTGATCAAGTTGCGGATGTTTTTACCAAACCTGTCACTCTGTCTATTCTTCGGGACTCCGTTGTCAAGTTTGGCTTAGTTGACATTTTTGCGCCTAGCTTGAGGGGGAGTGTTGGAGTATAGATAGTCTAGGTTTATTAGGATTTCTCTTTCCTAGGTTTATTAGGATTTCTTTTCCCTTTAGGATTTCTTTTCCCTTTTTTACCCTTACTATGATTTTTATATTTTGCCTATATATACGGGGTTTTACTCTTAATTTGAGTATCTCCTTTTACTCACAATTATTTCAAGTGAGCGAAAGAAGACTCATTTGTGATGTATTTAGCTTCAACATAAAGTTAAACAATTCTAGGCAAGTTCAAATTCTGGATGCCAAAGAGCTGGGTAAAGCCTTTTTCCCCTACTCGCATATGTTGTGCTCTCTAAGATTATGAGAACTCCGCTTAGCTGATGTCAAATGAGTGCTAGGTGCAAATGGGCATTCAAGAGAGGAGACCCAGAAAGGTATCTTGTCCAAAGGTGGTGTCGATTGTCACTTTATGATGGGCTGAACCACACAAAATATTATGGGTTTAGGTAATGCCGAGAACTATAATTGACGCTGACTATCCTTGAGGCCCTTATTCCGAGAACATGTGGCTTGGGGACACGCCCCCCACTATGAGCAGTCCTACTGTGATGAAAAGATAAAGGGGCTTTCACAGCCGAGATATCTTGATGTGATGTCGAGCAAATTACCGGCCAGTGTAAAAAAAATTACCGGCTAGTGTAAAACATCTTCCAAGTGCCCAACGGGTGACACCTAACGTTATACCGAACAAATACTTGGGTGACAGATTCAATTTGTTTGTATGAGGGCTCAAAGATATCATAGAAGGAGATACAAAGAGCTCCGTCTTCTGGGAGTGACATTCAGTAGTGGTAACAACCAGTTATTTGATAATGCCAACAAGAGGAATTTCTTCTTAACAGAATAACCCTCGACTGTGTAAGTCATGGTCATGTTCTTTGAGTGCTTGGGGGAACAAACCATATAGAGCAAACATTTGGAGGTAGACCGATCATTCCTCTGCCTTCGTTGACGAAATGGCCTCCTCGGAGTTCATAGGCTGCCATCACCTAGTCGAGGTGAAAAACCACCATGGTAGTCTTTTTTCCTTGATTTGATCCCATCAATTGGGGAAAATTTTCCCCTAGGGCCATCAGTGGTGAACTGATGCTATAACAGTAGCTTGCCCAACATTTTCACACCCGATCGATTGTGAAAAGGAAATGAACCCAAGTTTGACAGTACTTTGCCGTGCGCAATAAGAAGAGAGAGAGATAGAGAGACGAGCAAGATGGCTGCAAGCACTTGCTGCTATGTGCTTATTCGAGGATGCCGAATAATTTCCATGAGTTCTATTACTGGCACCGACTGAGAACTCCAAAGTGTATTAGATCTGCAAGATTACATTTAGGCCGAGAGGGGTACCACCATGGGCAAGCTGTGGTGTTCGAATACATACCCAAATGCAAATCTCCATGGGGTGGCCGTTATTCCCACCAGTTTTTGAGGAAAGGAATGATAATCCGCAAGAAGAGATCACCAACTGTGTTTGTATGAGTTTACAGTTCACCTTAAGTTGGATTACTTGTGTGGGTCCAGGCTACAATTCTTGCCTGTAGTTTAAATTTGGCACCATCATTGTGGTGGTGTAGCCTAATTCAATGGCATTGGGATACTCGTGGGTATTGATAATTGCTTGAGTCTCCAGCGCATGCCTACTTATGCTGCCTGTGGCTGCTGCGTTTAGATGGTGGTTGGAATAAGGATACTCACTCAGCGGGTATTGCTCTCCCACCAGTAAAACCATTACTTGAAAATAACACGCAATCCCAGCAGTCTCGGCCCTCGAGGCGGAGGCAATGGATTTGCTTTGGTTGCAAAAAAAAAANGCCTCCTCGGAGTTCATAGGCTGCCATCACCTAGTCGAGGTGAAAAACCACCATGGTAGTCTTTTTTCCTTGATTTGATCCCATCAATTGGGGAAAATTTTCCCCTAGGGCCATCAGTGGTGAACTGATGCTATAACAGTAGCTTGCCCAACATTTTCACACCCGATCGATTGTGAAAAGGAAATGAACCCAAGTTTGACAGTACTTTGCCGTGCGCAATAAGAAGAGAGAGAGATAGAGAGACGAGCAAGATGGCTGCAAGCACTTGCTGCTATGTGCTTATTCGAGGATGCCGAATAATTTCCATGAGTTCTATTACTGGCACCGACTGAGAACTCCAAAGTGTATTAGATCTGCAAGATTACATTTAGGCCGAGAGGGGTACCACCATGGGCAAGCTGTGGTGTTCGAATACATACCCAAATGCAAATCTCCATGGGGTGGCCGTTATTCCCACCAGTTTTTGAGGAAAGGAATGATAATCCGCAAGAAGAGATCACCAACTGTGTTTGTATGAGTTTACAGTTCACCTTAAGTTGGATTACTTGTGTGGGTCCAGGCTACAATTCTTGCCTGTAGTTTAAATTTGGCACCATCATTGTGGTGGTGTAGCCTAATTCAATGGCATTGGGATACTCGTGGGTATTGATAATTGCTTGAGTCTCCAGCGCATGCCTACTTATGCTGCCTGTGGCTGCTGCGTTTAGATGGTGGTTGGAATAAGGATACTCACTCAGCGGGTATTGCTCTCCCACCAGTAAAACCATTACTTGAAAATAACACGCAATCCCAGCAGTCTCGGCCCTCGAGGCGGAGGCAATGGATTTGCTTTGGTTGCAAAAAAAAAAAAAAGAAGGAAATTTTATTAGCATTTTGAGCTTGCTTTGCAAAAAAAAAAAAAAAAGAAAAGAATTGTTTTAGATTTCTATGCTAATTTGTAGACAAATCGACTTTGTTCAAATAAATTCTTTTTCATCAATAATTTTAATTTTCTTTAGAGAACACTCATGGTTGAAAGGTGAAAAACCTCAAAATACCCATATTTAACTTGAGCTAGGCTCATGGTCAGAAATTTTCACTGAGCTAAGCTTAAGTAAAAATATTTAAACGAAAAACAATTAGAAAATTGAGAGAAAATTGAGAAAAATCATGAAAGATGAAATATATAAATTTTTTAGGCACAACTCATTCTTAGCCAGAGGATTTGAACAATTTAGTAGAAATACAATCACTAAATGTTTTGTAGAAGGTACTGCAGAATTAGAATTTTTTTGATAAAAAAGGTGTTGCTAGATAGAAAAAATAATTTTCAGATATAAGATATATACATATAAAGATGATACAAATAACGATTACAAGTCTATTTAAACAAGGAATAAACACCCATATTTTAGGCTGTAGTGTTAGACAAACGATTTAGTAATTCATTAAAATCAATAATAGGCAGAATTCAATCCAATTTGATCTCAAATGTAGTTTGGTTTAACATTAAACCCAATTATATTATCCAAATCTCAAAAATTCAATATGGATTAGAATTCTTACCTAAGATATGGAAATGAAATCTAATTCTTTTGATATGACAATTCATTAGAAAACCATCAATGAATTAATAAAATTACCGCAAACTTCCACGAAGAATCTAAACAAAGAAATTATAGAAAATTTTGAACCAAGAGCTTTCGACACTACAATAAAACCTTGATTAATTTATTAAAAAGATTTAGAAATTCTAATACAATGGATGATAAATAATTTAACCGACGAACCATCAATAAGGATAACAGATCCTATTGAAATGCAAGTGTATGAGAAAAATATGTATTTTAAAGATAAACGATCTTAAAGTACAAAATTGACAAAAATAATGTCCAAACTGGGTCCATAAAGATGATTGAAAAAACATTTCACACCTTGTTCTAAATGAACTTTATAAAGAAAAGTCTGAAGAAATATCAAACTTTGACCCTAATGCTTATAAATCCATATAAATTCCTGTACTCTCAAGAACTTTGTACCTGAAAGACAAAGAAAAAGAGGAAGAGATAAATACAGCAAGACTTTATCACCTTCATATGGGTTACGAAGAAATTATCTTTTCTCTAAACAATGGAAATAAAAGATATACTTATATATTTGGAGAATTTAATTATGCAGGTTATAAGTCATATAGCCTTAGTGTATTAATTGATATTAGCGCCACAAAAAGTGTATGTCGATGGAATGTGTTACCTCCAGAAAAAAGGATGAGCATGAAACGTCCTATGCTAGCTAAGATATAGATGACAATGAAACATTAATTCGACAAATGGAAAATAATTTGTAATTCCAAAAAATACTTTGTTTTCTGTCAATGCATGCTGACTTTATCCTTGGAAATAATTTTATTGATAATTATTTACCAATGCATATTTATCCAAAATGTATTGGACTAAACTTAGAAAAAGAATTAGTTGGTATTCCTTTGATCCAACAACACCAATATAAGTGTGAAAAAGGTTTTGTGTCAACCAAGCGTGGTGATAATGCACTTACATACATCTTTACACTAGATAAGTCGCATTGGATTTATAAGATATTGGAAAGCAATTTTAGTGATGACCCATGAAAACTATGGTGTCGAAGCACTTGATATTGTAGTTTGAAATTGCGAGATCTTAATGTTATAATTAAAGTCAAACCAATGATCTATAACAAAAATGACATAGATGAGTTTTATACTCAACTCAAGGAACTTCTAGAAAGGAAGTTAATTGAGACAACCACCAGTCCATGCTTTAGTCCTGCCTTTATGGTAAGAAATCATAGTGAGTTTAGGCGTGAAAAAGTCCTAATGCTCATTAATTATAAAAGGTTAAACGATTAGTTGGAATTTGATTGATATTTATTCCTTAAAAAGATGTGTTAATCAGGTAGTTGTAAAATATTTTGGTAAATTTAATTGTAAATCAGGATTCTGGAACATGCAACTTACAAAAGAGTCAAAGTCAATGTCTACTTTTCGTGCTCTTGGAACTCATTACCAGTTTACAGTAATACTGTTTGAACTATGTAATACTCCACAGATATTTCAAAGATGGATGGATGAAATTTTTAAAGACATTATTTTTTTTTATGTAGTATATATAGATGACATTTTAGTGTTAAAAATAAGTGAAAATTTTCAAAAATATGAAATTATTCTTTCAACTACGAAAATTGAAGTAGAAAAACAATCGGTTGAATTTTTAGAAATAATTTTAGACTATAAAGAAATAAGATTAGAGGAACATATAATTTCAAAAATTAAAGAATTTCCTAAAAAAATAAGAGAAAATAATAATAATTTCAAAATCTTCCAAGAATTTTAAATTATAGGAGAAATTTTATCAAAGATCTATTAAGGAAAGAAATTCCTTTGAAAAAAAACCTCAAGAAAAATAAAGCGATTGTGTGGAATGATAAAGATAAAACCTTAATTAATAAAATTAAGGAAGAACTTAAAAATAACCCTCCTGGAGATAAATTAATTTTAGAAACTGACGCATCTAACTTATGTTGGAGATGCATTCTCAAGCTATAAGAGTAGAGATATGGGTAGAAAATGATCCTCCACTTTCATTTTGCATTAGAGCTAGAAAAAGTCCTAAATCTAAAAAACTTCAAAAACAAGAATTAATCTCTGAATGTAAGTCAAAGAAATTTAAGCTTAATGAAATAAATTATATTATTTTTTTAAAAAAAACTTTTAGCAATTAAACTTTCAATAAAAAAGTTTTCATATTTATCTTGCCCTGAACACTTTATTGTTAGAACAAACAATTGAACTTAAATATTATAGAACGACATAGATTAAAATGGTATAATCAGCTTATAGTATATACTTTTGAAGTTGAGCTCGTTTTAGGAAATAATAATTTTATTGTTGATTATCTTAGCAGGGATAATATTGGAAACCATTAAACAGTCGGTATCACTAATTAACACTAGCTAAGAGCTAATCATTATTTGTAACAAACATATATATTTTTGCAGGTCATGGATAAAGGGAAAAACCCTTGGGTTATGGTCAAGAAAAAACATTGAATTAAGATCGCAAAAGAAGCAATTCCAGTTCTAGGCAAGATTGTAAAAGTTATTATTCCATTTATGAAAACCTCAATGGAGTATGGAAAAACCATATCCTTGAGCGAAAAGGAGATTTTTGAAAATTTATTGATAAATTTGCCAATAAGATAGCTGAGCAAACAGCTAACCTCAATAAATCCAAAAATCAACTTGATAATTTTCAAACTCTTTGCTTGGGTCTTATTAAACAAATGGATTGAAACGAGGAAATTTCCTGGAAAAAAACAACTTTGTTTATACAAATTGAAGATCTGTTATGAGATATATATCAGGATTCAAGCTCTAAAAAATTAAGAGGATTTGCCCCTTTGAAAAAACTAAACAGGTTTTGCCAAGTAAAATTTTTACCCTAATTAAGGACCAGAAGAAAATAATTAGAGATATATTCAAACGGGAATTTCTCGAGTATTTTATGGATTTCCAAAAGTAACCATATTCTTGAAATCCGATTATTGGGATTATAATGCGGTTGATTGGGGACTTGTCAACTAGATAACATTTAACATAAGCCATATGGAAAAGGTTTCAACAGTTTCCGGTGATGATCAAGACTATGTTATCATATGTCAATTAGCCCCGATCGTATTTCAAGTATTTTTTGTACATTCCGGATCTATAATTCTTTCGGGTAGCGTAAAAGAGAAATTCTTTCAACGATTCCAGGTTTGGATACTAAAGAAAGCCGTAGACTTGGTAAATGACTTAGCAATACAACAATATTACGTGGACAATCTTTTGGAATTAAGACGAATTGCAAAGATTGAAAAAGAGAAATACTTTTTAAAAATAACTAATGGAAGGAGAGTTTTTGTTTAAGACCATCCTATTGCCTATCAATAGAGACAAGAACAATATTACTCCGCAAAAAAGCTGTTACAAGACATGATTAAACGGGATCAACTTGATTTACCATTTACCATACACAAATGTGCGCTTATGAAGTTGAAGATATGAGAAAATATGCATTTAGTCAAAATCCGTATGAAGATAATGTCTTCATTGCCGGTAAAGATAGTGTCTACTACTATAATTTGAAAAATACAATGGAGACATGATGGAGACATGACACAATCCTTAACGTTGGAAGCTAAATTATTATATTAGAGTGTAATCAGGGATGTCAACAATAACATTATTGCAGAATCGCAATGGACTCATACAGTTTGCAATCAATAAAAATGACCTGAAATCCCAATGGACTCATACAGTCCGAAGGGATAACAACAATCAATTTATGCTTATAACAAAATAACCAATTCTTGTCACCTATGTATTATACAAAGTACAAAACTATCAACAAAGTCAAAAAGACAGATAAATAAAAAATATAGGACTTTAGTCTATAAGTGGGCTGCCCTCATGAGTTCGACTGCTATGGTCACGTGCAGCTGGGGTTCCACCCCGGTTGCCTCCTCAAACCTTTTTTTTCCCAGCAAAAAAAAAAAAAAAAAGACTACCACCAATTATAGGCTTTGGTTAAGGCCCAAAGTTCTGTTGCAAGCAATTTTTGCTGACGAAAGTTTACATGACAGCCCACTTATAGGCTTCCCCAATGATACCATATGCTTCTTATCAACCAAAAACTTAATATAATTATTTTTTTAATTTTTTAAATAATAAAATAAAAAATACGAATTATAATTTCATATATCGCACGTAGCGGGCTATTAGTATAATATAAGGAAAACTTTCACTATGGAGTTTCCAACCAACTATATTTGTTCGAGGTTCAAGGGCCTGGTGTAATGTAATACATACCATGGTTAACCCATTCAGTGCACATTAAATGTGTAAGTTCAAAATTGATGGTCAAAATGTTAATGAGTAGATTTATTATGGTTAAAATATAAATAAAAATATTTATTGTGGTCAAAGGTTTAAAATATAAATAATAAATTTACTCTGATTAAAAAATTAAAATATAAATCATAAACGGTTATTCTAGTGTCTCTTTTTTTTTTTAGTCTTCTCTTTACGGGACAGTGCCTGGCTCCTACGATACCAGAGACTAGTATAGGTGAAAAGAAACAGAGTTGACCATGGAGGATTTTTGAGGTGCTGTTTGGTAATATGATGTTTTTATTTTTTATTTTTTAATTTTATGAAAAAAAAAAGACGTTTGGTGAATGTTTTTGTTTTTTTTACTGCTCCGTTTTGAAAACAAGGCCAAAATATGAAAACATCTAAAAAGATGTTTTTGAAAACATTCAAAAAAAAAACACGCGCCTCTCTCAACCCGCTCTTTCACGAGGTTTTACCTTCAAATCTTGTTAACACAAAAATTTAGGACTTTTGGCTGAAAATATAAAAGGGTCATTTCTCTATTCTCCTACTCTGCTCACCCAATTTCTCTCTCTCTCTCTCTCTCTCGTCTATGTCTCTATGCGAAGACTCCAGAGCTGCCGAAGGTTGAAGCTACTGAAGGTTGAAGGTGCTCGTCTTCTCAAGGTCAAACTTAGCTTAGATCAATGTCCCTCTATAGCCCTAACCCTCTCTAAAAGGTAATTTTTTGAATTTTTTGGGTGGTTAGTGGTGGTGGGTGATGTTTCGATGGGTTGTTGATGGTGGCTGGTGGGGGTTGTTAGGTGGCTAGTGGTGATGGGTTTTGCATGGTTAGGTGGCTGGGTGGTGGTGGGTGATGTATCGGTGGGGTTTTGCTAGTAATTGGGTAGCTGGTGGTGGTTGTTGGGCGATTGGTGATGGTGAGTTTTGCTTGATTTGGTGTTGGGTGGTAGTGGGTTTTGGCGGCGGGCGATGAATCGGTGGGATTTTGGTGGTGGCTGGTGGTGGTTGTTGGGTGACTGATGGTGGTGAGTTTTGCTTGGTTTGGTGTTGGGTGGTAGTGGGTTTTGGTGGCGAGTGATGTATCGGTGGGGTTTTGGTGGTGGCTGCTGGTGGTTGTTGGGTGGCTGTTGGTGGGTGGGTTTGGTGGTGTTTGGATATAGACTTTCGATATAATACCAAACATATTTTTTATTTTTGTTTTCATAATTTTTTAAATGACTATCAAATATGTTTTATATTTTTTATTTTTTATCACAGAAAAATAAAAACTAGTTTTATTTTTTTTTATAAAAAAAAACATAAAAACGAAAACATTAAAATATAAAATACAAAATGACTTTTTGTATTTTGCCTCCTGAAAGATTTTAAGTTTTTTATTTTACATTCTCAAAGATTAAATTTTTAATATTACATCCTCAATGTATCAAAAGTATTACAATATGATTTTTTTTTTGGTGGTACCATGCAATGTGGTCTATCTGTTAACTTCCGTTATTTTTCCCATTAAATTACAACACATTGATATTGACGAAAAAACTAACGAAAATCTATCAGAATGGTCACATTACAAAACTTTTGATAAATTGAGGGTACAATATGAAAAAATTAATCTTAAAAAAACTTGAAATTTTTGAGGATGCAAAGTCATGGTTTGAATGGTTAAAACACCCAACTGATAATTGGCGAATTTATAGATTCAATTCCTACTAGATGCACGCCCATATGACCCTCCAATAATTCTATTTTTTTCAAAGAAATTTATCAAATTGAATTTTAAATTGTTTTGAATGTTTAATTGGTTTGAATGTTATTGTTTGGGTTTTTCGAATGTTCAATTGGTTCGAATGTTATAGTTTTGTTGTTAATTGTGTTAATTTGGGTGTTTTTTTTTTCAAATAAATTTATCAAATTGAATGTTAAATTGTTTTGAATATTCAATTTGTTTGAATGTTATAGTTTGGGTTTTTCGAATGTTCAATTGGTTCGAATGTTATAGTTTTGGTGTTAATTTAGGTGTTTTAAATGTTATGTTTTTTCAAATAAGTTTGATAAATGTTGAAGTTGCAATAACTTATAAAAGATGGCTGAAAAAGATCTATGCATAACCTTTTCTTTGGTCACCCCTAAGAAGAATTGAAACTTAAAACACATGTCTAATATAAATTATCATTAAATTAAGATTTCATGTGTGTGTGAGAGAGAGTGATTGGACTCTCTACAGGTGGGTTCTTACATAATTCCTTTCACTTCATTTTGGTCCACTATAGAAATTTTTTTAAGTGAAGTTCTTAATCTATTTTGGTACATGAATGCTACACTAAATGAGGAGGGAGGGGGAGAGAGAGAGAACACTCCCTTTTTTTAGTCAATTATTTATTATTCAAAACTTAAAGTTTGTAAAACAATTTTTAGATTGGTCCATAAACAATTTTATATCAATTTTGCACTCTAACTTTGGGTGTTAATTTGAATGTTTTTTCGAATAGGTTTGAGAAGTTTGTTATAGCTTTAATATTATAGTTTGAATGTTATATTTTAGGTGTTTTTGAATGTTAAATTGGTTTCAACTGTTATAATTTTCTTCGCTTAAAATTAGTGCAAATAATGAAGCTTTTGTGTCAATTTTTGGTCCTTAATGATGGATACTCCATTTACATGATAAACCCAATTTTATTTTTTTTAGCGTTTTCTTACATTATATGCATTGTTTTTTTTATTAAAGGAGAAAAAAATGACAAATTCATCGATGAATGCCAAATCTAAGGGGAAAGAAAAGACCATATTTTCTAACAAAATAACAAAAAGTACAGTTTGTCAACTGGTATTTCTTTTCATCCTATTTTTTCTTTATGGTTTTATGTGTATAAAGATGTTTATGATTTTTTTATTTTATTTTGTGGGTTCTTTCATAATTCCTTTCACTTGATTTTGGTCCACTATAATTTTTTTTCAAGTGGAGTTTTTAATCTATTTTGGTATGAATGCTAAACTAAATGATGAGGGACAGAGAGACAACGCTCAATTTTTTAGGTCAATTATTTATTTTTTAATCTAAAAGTTTGTAACAATTTTTAGATTGGTCCATAAACAATTTTACATCAATTTTTCACTCTAACCTAGCGTGTTAATTTGAGGTTTTTTTTTCAAATAGGTTTAATAAGTTTTGTTATAGCTTTAATGTTATAGTTTGGGTGTTTTTGAATGCTAAATTGGTTTCGACTGTTATAGTTTTGTTAGCTTTAGATTAGTGTCAAATAATGAAGCTTTCATGTCAAGAGGTACTCTCGAGCATTTGTGGAATCAACAAGCATGGATTGCGATGGATATCATGTCTATCATCGTCGTAATACTGGTCAAAAGTACATCATGACAAGACAAGAAATTGATAATAGAGATGTTGTACCACATAATCCGTATCTATCAAGAATGTTCAATTGTTATATTAATGTTGAAATTTGTGCAAGAATGAGATGTGTGAAAAACATTCACAAGTATATTTATAAAGGGCATGATCGCGCAACTATGGTCCTTAGAGGAATTAATGAGATCCAACAATATTTTAATGCAAGGTATATTGGACCTCCGAAAGCTGTTTGACGATTGTTTGGTAATCTTTTACATGAAGAGATTCTGTCAGTTGTACGATTGACATTTCATTTACCTGGGATGTATTGCGTGGTCTTTAACCCTGTTGAATCTTTTAGTGCAATCCTTTCCAAATGTGTACAATAAGATACAACTCTAACCGGTTTTTTTACTTGTTGCGCTTCACATGAATCTGCACGTGCATTAACTTATTAGGAATTTCTACAAAAATTTGTTTAGAGTAAGACCATCAAGAAATGGACTCCAAGACAAAGGGGTTATGAAATTGGTAGAATGTACTTTGCTATCCCTAATGCGAACGGTTTTATTTGCGTTTGCTTTTAACTGTTATCAGAGAACCAACTTCATTTGACTGGTTATGTACGGTAGATAATGTTATGTACAATACATTCAAGTTGGCATGTGTTGCAAGAGGACTTCTAGAAGATGATGAATAATGAATACAATATTTGTAAGAGGCTTCAATTATGAGAACGAGATATCAATTAAAAAGACTATTTGCTATTATTCTCACAGAATGCTCTCCATTGCATCCACTTGCACTATGGACTTAATTCTCAACGCATATATGTGATGATTTAGAACACAGAATTCGCACTATGTTTGGTGTTTTGAATCCAATTCATGATCAAATTGAAGATTATGGCTTATATTTGATGAATCAATTGCTCCATGAGTCAGGAAAGAGTTTATCTGATTTCTCACCCATGCCATAACCATTTGGAAATTGGAATGCCAAGTTGGCAACCAATTACTATTTGAGCACCAACAACTCCAAAATGAAGCAGAACAGATTGGTGCACAAATTAATATTGAAGCCCTTAATGATGCACAATTTGTTGCTTATATTGCAATCACATTGTTAGTAAGTGACAAAAAAGGAACTACCTTTTTTTTAGCGGAGGTGTTGGAACAGGAAAGACGTTTTTATATAACACCATTGCAACAAAATTGCGTAGCCTTGAACATGTTGGTACTGTGGCTTCATTTGGTATTGCTTCGTTATTATTGGTAGGGGGTCGTACCACACATTCTACATTTTGTATTCCTTTGGAAACGCTTGAAAATTCAATTTGTGGGTTTACTATACAATCAATGCATGCCGAGTTATTAGAGAAACAAAGTTGACAATATGAGATGAAGTTCCTATGCAACATCGATATTGTGTGGAGGTAGTCGATAGCACACTTCAAGATATTAGAGCTGATAAAAAGTATTTTGGGGGTATCATTGTTGTTATAGGTGGAGACTTTTGACAAATCCTGCCCATTATATTGAAAGGAGTCCGCGAGCAATTTGTAGGTGTATCATTGAGACTGTCTTTGCTATGGAAAGATATACATGTTTTGACTCTGGGTTTAAACATGAGATTAACTCGCACAGATGTTAGAAATGCTAATTTTTCTAAATTCTTGATGGAGGTAATATTCCATTTTACCTTGAATTTCATGACATGATACTTTGATTTAATATTTTATTTTTTGACTGATTATACTTTCACTTTTTAGATTGAGACCAATCTACAAGAAGTCATGCAATTTTCATCTACAATAACAGGTTTTATAGTTTAAATGAATAAATATTTAGAATCTATCCATGATTGGATATGGCTGGTATAGTGACTCCGAACTTTCTCACTGAACGCACCATTCTATCTGCTCCCAATGACCATGTCAATGATATAAATGCTATAGCACTGAATATTTCTCTAGGAGAGACAATTACTTTTTTAGTTGCAGATAAAATGTCTAAAGGTAATGAGCTTGATTGTACCATTAGGAATCAATATCCTAAGGAGTACTTAAACTCGCTGAATCCTTCAGGGTTGCCACCTTTTAAATTAGAGTTGAAAGTTCGATGCCCAATAATGTTGTTGCATAACATTGCACCAAAAGATAGATTTTGTAATGACACACGATTGATAGTTGTTAGATGTGCTTCACGTGTAATCGAAGCTCAAATATTAAATGGAGATAAAATTTGCAATTTAGTTTTCATTTTGAGAATATCATTAGCGCCAATATCTTTGGACTTGCCTTTTCCATTGACAAGATGTCAATTTTGTGTCTGGTTAACTTATGCTATGACAATCAATAAAGTCCAAGGACAATCTCTCAAGTTTGTTGGGGTTGATTTACGGACACCTGTTTTTAGTCATAGTCACCTTTATGTGGCACTATCCAGATGCACATCTTCAGATCGTATTAGTGTCCTCCTCCCTAAAAATGGATCGAATTGCACCGCAAATATTGTTTACCTTGAACTTCTGTTATAAGATTGATGAAAAATGGCAACGTTCAATAAATGTGTATAAAAGACGTGGACTAGATGGTTCTAAGGCCCAAACCTTAATTTGACATATGTTGGATGATGTTAGGCACACTTGGGATATTGACATGGGCTAATTTCTTAAAGTCTACATAACTTTTCATTTTCCTTATGACCTTTCATTTAGTTACATTAACCATAGGTTTTCTATGCATGTATCCACAGATTCATTCATTGTATCTAGCTTTTTGGGAGTTGAAAAGTTTCAGCATTAATTAGTTTCTAAAGTCCTATATATTGATGTAACTTCAAAACTTTGAAGTATGATGAATGAATATATGAAATTTTCAGAAGCGTTTCTAAGCTTTTAAGATTGTGTGATGCAAACCTTTCTTTGGTGTGATGCTAAAGAGCCCCTAGGTAAGATGCCTTGAATTTCTAGATGTGAGGCCTAAAACTATCTTCTCATCCTTCTAATTCTCCTTGCTTTCTATCTACTGTTCACATCTACTGTTCATAACCCCCTAAACAACCCTTGTTTCAGTATTTCCTCTTTCCTTAACCACCTTCCAATTCTGTCCTATATCATTTTTGGTATCAGAACAGGGTAGTACCATGACTACACGATCAGACATGCCTTTTAGAGGGAGATTAATAGATAATCAGAGAGATGAAATGCTATTCCGAATTATGGAACAGCTGAATGGTATAAACATCTGAATGACCAACTTGGAGACTAAAATTGTTCAACCACTCAATAATGCAGCAGCCCATGAGCAAGGAGAAGCTGCTATCGATGGTCATGTGGAAAATGAAAGAGTAGTAGAGGTGCAAGTCCCGGATCCTCCTCCAGCACGTGAATTACCTGCTGGGATACGACAACCCCCCATGCCAAAATGGGCTAGAGAAGTGCTAGAAAGAGAGCCGTATAAGACATATGATACGACCGGAGATATCATAAAGAAGGTTAAAATGGAGGTTACAGACTTTGAAGGTAAAGTTAATCCTACACTATTTTTTGATTGGCTTGCTTCCATCTAGGAATACTTTGATTAGTTTGATATGATTGACTATCGATGAGTAAGATTTGCTAAAATGAAGCTTGTAGGATTAGCAAAAATTTGGTGGACGGGCATTGAAGGTGGTATTAGGCGATTGAGACAACCACCAATTAGTACATGGGAGAGATGAAAGCTAAACTTCAAGAGAAGTACATGCTAGCAAATTACCATGAGAAGTTGTGCGAACAACTCATGGAATTAAAGCAAAATAGCATATTGGTGGATGCATATATGCAAAAATTTGATGAACTTAAAACAAGGAGTCAAGTGGTAGAAGCTCCAAGTCAAACTATTGCACGATTCAAAATGGGTTTGAGGCTAGATATAAGGAGGGAGATGCTTCGTCAACCCTTGCATAGTCTTGAACAAGCTTTCCAAGTTACTTTGGATACGGATGAGTATTTGAAGTACCCAATTACGAGAAAGTTTGGGTCTCAAGCTGGGGAGAAAACATCAAATAACTACAATGATGCAAGTAACTTTTAGACCAATGGTTATAAGCCATCTTCTCAAAACATGGCTGACCCAAAAGGCAAAGTTCATCCAACCAACAAATCAGGATGAAAGGAAAGCAAGTGTTTCAAATGTGGGGAGACAAGTCACATGGCACTTCAATGTCCAAAGAGAAACTTACATATGGGAATGGAGCATAAGGAGGAACCTGACCAACAACACCATGAGGATGAGGAGGAATTGTTTGATGTTGGGGCCTCAATACTGATGATTTAGAAGATGAAGAGACTGACACTTCATTGATTTCGGTTGTTAGGCGTATCCTTGCAGCCCCTAAAGTTGAGAAGGAAGATTGGAGGCGCACTTCTAATTTTCAGATATTGGTTCGTTGTGGAGATCAAGCTTGTAAGCTTATTATTGATGGTGGCAGTTGCATGAATGTTGTATCATCATCCATGGTTGAGCGCCTTAAGCTTCCCATTCAACCACATCCTCATCCATTTAAGGTAACTTGGATTAACAACATTTCTATTCCAATAACTCAATGATGCCTTGTCTTTATTTCTTACGGTTCCTATAGTGATTCTATTTGGTGTGATGTGATTCCTATGAAAGTTACTCACATCTTCCTTGGAAGGCCTTGGCTTTATGATAGTAAATGGGTTTCATTTCTGCAAGAATACTCTTTTGTTTTCAAACATAAGGCTGGTTATGAGAATAAGGCTACTGATGCACTTAGACGAGTGGTGTATGTTCTTTCTTCCATGGCTATACAAGTTGTGGGTTTTGATTTGCTCAAAGGGGACTATCCTTCTTGTAAGGATTTCTTAGTTATACATGCTAAGTTATTGGCTGGACAACAAAGATGATATGATGATTTCTCCTTACATGACGGCTACCTTTTCCAGGGAACCCGACTTTGCTTACTCAACACTTTTCTTCGTGAACAAGTGATTTGAGAATTACATTCTGGAGGGACAGCAGGTCATTTTGGAATAGATAAGACAGTTGCAATGGTTGAAGATCGCTTTTATTGGCCAAAGTTGAAGTTGGATGTAGCCAAGGTAGTTTCGTAGTGTTGAACTTGCCAACTTTCAAAAGGAAGAAAGAAAAATACTAGTTTATACACCCCACTACCTGTGCCACACGAGCCATGGCAAGATTTACTCATGGATTTTGTCCTTAGATTGCCCAAAACCCTTCGAGGATATGACTCCATTTATGTGGTTATGGATCGCTTCTCAAAAATGGCTTACTTTATTCCTTGTTTGAAGACATCTGATTTTGTTCGCATTACTAAGCTTTTCTTTAAAGAAGTTATTTGTCTACACGGATTACCTCGAATTATTGTATCTGATTGTGACATGAAGTTCGTAAGTTATTTTTGGCGCACTGTATGGAAGTTGTTGCATACAAGGTTGAAGTTTTCTTCCGCTTTCCACCCACAAACTGATGGTCAAACGAAGGTTGTCAATAGTAGTTTAGGAGACCTACTTCGCTGCCTTGTTAGGGATCATGTTAGTAGTGGGAATCAGGTAATTCCTATGGCTGAATTCACATATAATAGCTCTGTCAATAAATCTACAAGTCGCAATCCATTTGAGATTGTTATAGGTTTGCTTCCTAGAAAGCCAATTGATTTGGTTCTGTTACCTATCGAGGCTCGCCCAAGTGCTGAAGCTGAAGCCTTTAGCAAGCATATTTTTGATATACAAGCTGAGGTTCGATGAAAGATTGATATAAGCAATGAGAGCTACAAATGACATGCTGATTTGAGGAGAAGGTTTGTTGAATTCGATGAAGGAGACAAGGTTATGGTCCGAGTGAGGTCTGAACGGTATCTTAAAGGTGCTTATAAGAAGCTTCATTCAAAGAGTGCTGGTCCATTTAAGGTTCTAAAGAAAATTAGCTCCAGTGCTTATGTTCTTGACTTACCTGAAGATATGGGCATCAGTAATGTCTTCAATATTGAGGATCTTACTAAATACCCTAGACACACTAACAATGGTGTAGACCCTGATCTAGTTATTTCTCTACCACAAGCCACATATTTAAGGGATGAAATTGAAGACGTGGTTGATCATCAGATTGTTTCAACTAGAAGTGCTGGTTATCAGAAATATCTCATTAAATGTAAGGGGCGTCCATTTTTCAGATTGCACCTGGATTACTGAGAAATAGTTCCAACATCTCAACCTTGATCTTTATGAAAAATTTCATGCTTTTAACTCTCCAGGGTTGAGTTCTCTCAAGTCGGGGAGAGTTGATAAAAAATGGCAACATCCAATAAAGGTGTATAAAAGACGTGGGCTGGATGGTTCTAAGGCCCAAGCCTTAATTTGACTTATGTTAGATGTTGTTGGACCCACTTAAGATGTTGACTAGATATGGGCTGATTTCTAAAAGTCTGCATGATTTTTCATTTTTCTTATAACCTTTCATTTAGTTATATTAACCACAAGTTTTCTATGCATGTATCCATAGATTCATTCATTGTATCTAGCTTTTTGGGAGTTGAAAAGTTTCAGCATTAATTAGTTTATGAAGTCCTATATATTGATGTAACTTCAAGACTTTGAAGTATGATGAATGAATATATAAAATTTTCATAAGCTTTTCTAAGCTTTTAAGATTGTGTGATGCAATCCTTTCTTTGGTGTGATGCTAAAGAGATCCTAGGTAAGATGTCTTGGGTTTCTAGGTGTGCGGCTTAGAACTATCTTCTCTTCCTTTTAATTCTTTTTTTTGCTTTCTATTTACTGTTCATGTCTACTGTTCACAGCCCCCTAAACAACCCTTAAACAAACTCTGTTTCAGTATTTCCTCTTTCCTTAGCCACCTCCCAATTATGTCCTAATTCAAAGATTCTTACAAAAAGTAAATGGTATAGTTTAAACAAGTTTATTTCTACTAATTATATGATATTTCCAATTTTTCAACTTTTGGTTTTATAATGAGGTTCAATCTTTGTAGGATTGGAGTAAATTTGCCAAAGAGAACGATAGAATATATACAATGGATTATTGTGGATGGGGCCGGCGTAATCAGGTAACTTTACTCTTATGTCATTGCATCAAATTAATTTTACTATTTGTACAAATATATATTGTGTTAATTTGATTGTTTATATGAATAATTTATGTGGTTGTGCATTCACTTCATTGGGCAAAGTGCGTTCATATTGATATGAGGACATTTAGGGGAGTGACGAAGAGAAGGTTTAGTGAATTGATAATGATGACATTCTCTCTGACAAAAATCAAACGACCTGCAATCCAGTACTAACCCATACACTTCCAACAACGACTAACTCGCCACTGATTAATTAGTTGTATAGTTAATTCCCTCTCTTATTCCCTTTCTTTGTCTATCTCTACTTCTCAGACACGCACACAACACACACACACAGAGAGACACATAAGTTAAAATAATATATTGCACAATGACAGCACACAACATGCACAAATTACACACCTAACTGCACCCATTCAAACACTCGCACATCACACTCACACCACTACACTACGACTAACAAAGATTTATGATTGAAATCTTTAGGCAACTAAACCGTTAGTTGAAATGATATAGAGAAATATTATGTGCTCTTTCTCTTCTACATCACGCCCAATTCGATAGGAGCTCAATTGTTTGATCGTTATGTCTTTGTAGTATAAACTCTCTACACTCCTCCATATCTTTTCCTAAATAAATTGGTAATTTCCTATCATCTCTCTAAATTCCTACCTATATCAATCTAAATCTTCCCCCGCCCCCCAACATACAAATTTTTGTGTTCATTTGTTTGTTTTGGATAATTCAGGGAAATGGATTTGATGACGATAATTAGGTTGATTCCAACTAACGATAATTTGTATATTTCAATCATTTTTAGGTATACATGGAAGCATGCTTGGTGTTAGCTATAAAGAAGATGAAGTTGATGAAAGTTGTTTCTCTCTTTGTGCATGTGTGTGTTTTGTTTGTTCCATCTTTTGTGCAGTCAACTAATTACACATGCTTATGGTGATTTTGGGTATGTAATGATGATGCTTTTGGTGGTTGGATATGTATTGATGGTTTTGGGTATGGAATGTTGGTTGTTTTGATGGTTGGGTATGTATTCACTATTTTGGGGAAAATAAAATTAAATCGCAATGGTATAGTATATTATGATGATTATTATGTATGATTGTAAATTCTGTAGACAAGTTTAAATTTTTCTGGCTTTTATTTTTAAAGAAAATTTTGCCGAAATTTCTGAAAAATATTAAGGACTAGTTTAATTTCAATCTTAAAAACTATTTTAAAATGACAATTTTTTTTAAGTTGTAAAGTATTTTTCGTGTTGACGTGCTTTCAGGCACGGATAATTACTATTATTCAATACTTTAGGGACCAAAATGAATACTTTAGAAACTAAAATGATACAATTGAAATGTTAAGGACTAATATAAAATAAATCCTATAGTTTGAGAATCTCCAGTTCAATTAACTCTAAAATTAATAAAAGTACTTTTACAGAACGGCACATAATTGTTGGTGGAATTTCAGTGGGAATGCCCATCCAATCGAGACTAGTTTGGATTGGGCACATTCTCTTAAACGTGACAAGTAATCTCTTCTCTGTGATTAAATTATTTTTCTGTTGAAGAGTAAAGTTCTTGAGTCCAGTATTTCCCTGCCAGCAACCCACAGGAAATATTGAGTTCCAGGGGTTGTAAACTCAGGGGTTGTATGGTGGTCATAGAACCTCCCTCCAGTCAGGGGTGGATCAACCAATATGGGGCTGTAGGTGAAAATATTCATTGGGGGCTCCAATGCTATAAAATATAATAATATAGATACAACAAAATAAATATTAATATATAAATTTATTTAAAATTTATTTTTCTTGTATTTGAGAAGTAAAACTACTAATTTTGCATTCAAGTTTTAGTTATAAAAAATTTATTAATTGAAATTGAATTTGGAAAATAATATATAATTAAATCTGCTATTAGTTGAAAATATAGACAAATAGAATTGAAATTTATTAATACAACGAAATAATTTTTTAAAAAACAGATGTTAGTAAGAATTTTGAATAGTAAACTAGTCAAATTCAATATATTTTTCTATCATTTAGTGTGTTTCTTGTATATTTAAAAAAATAATTAAGCAAAATATGAATTTAGATAAAAAAAAAACGTCTCAAGTTTAAAATAATTATAATTCAAACGCATTAATGTCGTGTTAATCTTTTATTTGTTCTTAGATTATACATAAAATTACAAAACTAATTAAAATTAGGAGCCCTGAGTTATTTTAATTGAATCTTAAAAAGTAATTTTGGGGGTCCCAAATATTACTATTTATTTAGGGGCCCTAGGCGACGACTTTAGGGGCTATGCCTAGGGCCAATCCTACCTCCACTTATGTTGAACACCATCTCGTCTAAAAGTTAAAGTTATTAAAGAGTAGTGTAAGAAAAATATTTATCTAATACTCTCCTTATGACCTCTGTGTGGCCCATTTATGTGATTGTTTTTTAATGTTTTTTGGTGGGACAAAGGCTTGAGGAGATTCGAACTCAAGACCTAAGGAGTTGTTTGCTAACTGTTTTTGTTTTATTTTTTTTTATTTTTGTTTTTAATTTTTGTCAAAAATGAAAACAAAAATATATTTGGGTATTGTTTTTGTTTTTGTTTTATATTAGTTTTTTGGAAACAAAGACAAAAAACTGGAAACAAAAAAAAGATGTTTCAAGAAACACCAAAAACGGAGACAACACGCGCAAAAAAGGTTGAGAATTAATGAGATTCAGACTTCAACTCCTCTTAACAGCAAAACAAGCCATTTTTTTGTTGAAGTATAAAAACTCATTTCACCCCCTCTCTCCTCCCCATCGCTTTGCTCTCTTTGTCTCTCTCATCTCTCCCTCATCTCTTCTTTCTTTGTATCAGACCACTTGCCTCCATCGCTGCCTCCTTTCTCCTTTCTCTGTATGAAACCCAGAAGCACTCATTTCTTTGTATGAAACCCAGAAGCTATGAACCCACCTCAATCGCTGCCTCTCTCTCTCTGTCTCCTCTCTCCCTCTTCTCTATGAAACCGATAAGTTGTGCATATATATGCACAGATCGCTGTCTCTAGACGAATCACCACCTCCATCACTGCCTCCAAACGAATCGCTCCCTCCTCTCTCCTTTCTCTCTATGAAACCCACCTCCATCGCTACCTCTTTTTCTCCTCTCTCATCTCTCCCTCTTCTCTGTGAAACCTAGAAGTTGTGCATATATATGCGCAAATTTATGCATATATACACAGATCTATGCATATATATATGCACAGATCTGTGTATATATGCACAGATCTGTGCGTGTGTGTGTGGATACCAAACATATTTTTACATATCAAATGGATTTTTTTGGCCTTACTTATTATTTTGGCAACGAATTTGATTTCGATGAGTCGATTGCTTTTGGGGCCATTGCTTGGTTGGTATGCCCTAATTTCTTTAAATTAGTTCATACACAGTATATCTAGGCATACATGAGAGATTATAGTTGAAGCTCTGTCTGCATCTGGGCTTGGAAGGTAATGCTGCTGAAGCTATGGGAATGAGTTCAAACTTGACATATATGTACTCACTTTACTGTTATTTGTATGATTTATCTCAGTTCAAATGTTCTATAGGGTGAAAAATAAAATTCGAGCTACAAATCAAACTTGTGACTTTGGTGAAGCATTTGAGCATTCAGTGAATAAGAAGGGTAGAGTTATGTTTATTGGTTAGTTTATTGCCTTTTGGTTATGTGTTGTGGGTGCATGTGTTGCACCAGACCATACTTTTGCCAAAAAAATAAGAAGGCTAGAGTTATGTTTTTAATTACCAAATAGATATCAAACATATTTAGGATAAAATTTGAAGTGGATACCAAACATTATTTTTGTTTTTATTCTCATAATTTGATAGACAAAAATGACTCTCAAACAAGAATGACTCTCACAAAACAGAGACAAAAATTATCTATGTTTTTATTTTTTTTCAAGGCACGAAAACAAAAACGTTACCAAACGACCCTTAAGTTCTTTAGAGTCTCATACTATGTTGAACATCATCTCATTTAAAAACTTAAGCTATTAAAAAGGGATGTAACATAAATATTTATCTAATAACTTTCAATCCCTGATCCAAATATCGGGTTCATTCATGTCTCTAACTAGGGGGATTCCCCATGTTTTCTATGGTCCAGATGATGATTTCCACATGCAAAATTTAGGAGGCGGCCAGTTTGCCATGTCCAACCTCAAATGACATTATGCTAGTGCACTGTCCCATTGGACCCAGATCCATGGTAAATTTGTGTTAGCAACCATCAATTTTGGAGAGCTCTGAAAATCATTGGCCGCGGCATTGCGGCATTGTGGAACTGTAGTAGATGACATGCATGGAATGGTGGATAAAAGAATAAGTTGGAACATGATGAAGATTTCGACTATAATACAATGATTTGATGACTTGGGATTGCCGCAAAAATGCGATTTGGACCGAGTGGCGTGAGACTTGTGATTTACATAGGATGTGGAGTGGTATTGGATCGGAAGGTGTTGAGTCAAATAAGACTCAGCCAAGTCATATCAGAGATGGTCGATAGTATGAACCATGCCCAAATCTGGCCTAGAAAAACTGTTTCACAAAGGGTCTAGGGTTTAGGGGGCATAAGAATTTGCCCCTTCTCCAATCAGCACATTCTGCCACAATAAAATTGAAGAAAGAGCACCTAATCGGTTACCCCATCGTAACTATACATATTAGCAAATATATGTCAACACAAGAAATTAAGGTAAAATCAGAGTATCATAACTTCTGCCTCAAAGAATACAAATATAGAGTTCTATAGATTGCACTCAATTTCATGTCCATGGCATACTGGATGCACACATTAATACTTTCCAAATGGAAGCAGCCTGAGCCCCTGAAGTTACTCAGCACTTACCTTGGAGTCGCAATGTGAATGCCTGCAAAGCTAGAAGAACTTGTTTCAACTTTTCCTTAGTTTCAGCATCAGTCAAGTTGCCATCACTATCAAACTTCGAAGGAGGTTGGAATGCGTTGAGGAAAAATTCCGGCTTATTAATGAAATGAAGATCAAGGTACACTCCAATCTGGCGGAGATGATACTGTGATCGTCCACCACCAAAATCTTCTCCCGCACTGACGATAGCAGCAGCTTTGTCAGCCCAGACACTTGGTGGTCTAGATGCCCAATCAATTGCATTCTTTAAAGGGCCTATTATGATGGCAGAAAAATGGTGGTTAAACTTGAACGATGAGTAATAGAAACAACACGCACCACTGCAGTATCTCTTGACAATTGAAGCATTTTTATACATCGAGCCTTGTTAACTACTGAAATAAATTCCAACTGATATGTAAATCACTTGATGGATTTGTGAGAAACTTAACAGATCCAACAACTCCAACTATGTTGGAGCTCTATTGCTTATGAGCCTTGGACTAAATACAGTTTAGCAATATAGTTGATAACAAATAGGAAAGATCAGGGAAACAACAGCCACCAGCTGCCACTCAATCAATCATTTCATGAAGATTGTCGAACAAGCAAAACCAAAAATAATTTATTCAGATACATTAAGATAATTTCTAAATATGTCATGATCTAATATATAGACATACTAGGGGTAATTCGTGCCTGAAGACACGGTGCAATGTGAATGATTTTGAGAGGATGTTGGGGTCATTAGATGAATCTATTTGAAACCGTTGGGTTAGCTTAATGAAATCTGTCCTATTTTATATTATAGAAATATGTCTACTAACATTAGCAATCCGAGTAGAAACTGCTTGAAGCCAACAAACTCTCTAAATATACAATTACCATAGCACAGAAAAGATCAGAAAGCAACTTCTGATGTAAGTAGCAATTTCAAACTTTGACATTTATATCTGGCAGTTAATTAGAAGATCGTAGCCACCATTTGCATTATCTAAGGCCAAAGTCTCAGAATCTTAGGCTGCTACATGGGTAAAAGCAGAGGTGATCACAATAGGCCTCCCCAAATAGGTTCTTCTTGGAGGTTTCTGATTATGGCTACTCACCTCGCTCCAAGCAATGGCTTGGGCAGGTTGACATGCTTAATCAATTTAGGAAACGATTTACAAAATCACAACCTGGATCTGGTTGAGACCTCTGGATTACCAAATAACAGGGCCAACCAGTGGACAACTTAAGGGTTTACAAGACTGAGGTTATGGGTTGGAAATATTAGTAGATCCGCCAGTGGTTGGAATCATGGCAACCAATTTACCCAAATAGTGGCAAAATCGATCCCTCCTATCCGACACCCCCAATTAATGGAACCAAACATACCCTATAATCCTGAAAGATTTATCAACTACCTACAATGATTACCTGAGATATTAGTATAATATGACAAGGAGTTCATAGTACCAGTTGAAACTTTAAATCATTTATATTTCACATCGTGTAAGCCTTTGAGAAGCCTCCACAGACCTCACAGTATCACACACACACACGTATGTACAAATCTTCACATTGAAGTCGACAATTATAGTACCAGTGACTGAATAATTGTACTCGGGCGAAGCGAAGAGGATGCTGTCGACGGCGGCGATCTTCTGACGGAAAGCCTCGACGACCGGAGGGTAAGTTCCGTCGACCTCGAGATCCGTGTTTAAAAATGGCAGTGGTGATATGTCGATGTACTCTATCTGCATACCGTTGATCGATTCCTTGCTTATCTGTATAGCTAAAACATTCACCAAAACCACCAACTCCTTATTCAACTCAGTAATTCTAGAGAGAGAGAGAGAGAGGGAGAGGGAGAGGAGTACCTGAACGGAGGAGGCCGCGATTGTAGGAACCTTTGCGGAGTGAACCAGAGAGAGCTGCGACTTTGATCACTGGTGTCTCAGCTGCTGCTGCTACAGCTGCCATTTTCCGTTTCTATCTCTTAGTCAAAGATTCACCCACTTGTGGCTCGGATGTTTTGCACATAATACCTCTGTGATTTAGAAATCAGCACATTAATCCCTTATACTTTTAGATCAATTTGCACAATTAACAACGTTAATTATTAAATTGATTAAATAATTTTAATACCCTCCAAATTTTAACCATTAAATCTCAAAATAAGCCACGTGTGTCATGTATTGATTAAAAATTCTGATGCCAAATTATGCCTCACTGCCCTATTCCTTGCAAGATGCCTAGAGAGGGATATTAGGAAAACATAGGATAATGAAATGTGCAAGATGCCTTGAGAGGGGTCGCGATCTCAAATTTTGTAGTGGACCACACCATCCGAATTCTAGATTATAGGAGAAGAGCCAAGTAAGTGTATTACAACAAAAGTGGAGAGGGATGAATATGACAGTTGACTTAAATTTTTTTATTTAGTGTTATATCATTTAAGTCTCAATTAAAATTTTAAATAATATGCTGTCATGTCATTTAGGTTTTAAATTTGACCTCAAAATTTGGTCAATATAGTATTACTCTAAGTATATAGTTACTAACGAATCCAGACCTGCATCCCAACCCAATCTAGTCATTCCACCTCATGCATTTCACCGTATTGTTAACAAGCAATCATCTTCATTATAAACAAGTGATTAAAAGAGCTAAATGAAAAGCAAATAGGTACATTATTACATCAACAGACAATACGGTGATCCAACACATCTTTTTCCCCAAAGAATGTGTTACAACCGACATTCGCTCGTACATTTATTAAAGTGCTAACTATGATTTTGTGTTCGAGAGCATAATATTAAAGTATATTTTTAGAAACTTCAAATAAATATATGAACCTAAAAAATAAATTTCTTGCATAAAAATAAGTCAAGTAATTATAATATAGGTCATGGTTCTTTTTGGAATAAAAATGATATATTAAATACACAAGTGTTATGACAATAAAAAAAAAAGAATGAATGGTGGCAACTTGTGAGAAAAAAAAAATCATAGGGCAATTATTTGGACTCTTGTCCATGATGATGTAGGCTTAATTATGTAATCAATCTTACATGGGTTGACGTCAAAGCCTTGGAGGCCAAGCTGTTAGTAGTATCTTCTAAGATCAACTATATGGATGATATCTTGAAGTTCATTACTTAATTAAACATAAGAGAAAGTTAGTTTATTATGTTACTGACTGGTTTCATTTTAACTTGCATGATAAACTTTGTAGAGTATAAGTTAAGAAGATAGTTTTTCAAAGTGTTGAGAAGAGGATATTTATGTTTTTTAATAGTTAACTCTTAAATGTTCCTATCTAGTTGTAAAATTATTATGTGGGCGCTATGTAATTTAGATAGAATAACATACACTATATTTACTCATATCATATTTGATATGAGGGGACTTGTCCAAGACACTAGCGAAGGGACACTGAAGTAGGTGTGTGGGTGCTTGATAGAGAACAAGTATACTGAACGTAACCATCGACTAACGTAAAATTTTTCATATAGAGTTTTACATACTTGTCAATGTTAAATCATAAAGTTATAGTTATGCAACTGATCGTAGACTTGAGACATCATAGTTGTCTTGTGTATGAACTTAAATATACTTTAACTATATAACATATTTATATACTAACTATGTAACTTGGATATGTATTGTTGGACATAGTTAGAAATGCATGAAGACTTATGAGTGTATAACATAATATCTATCACCCATAGTAAATAAAGGGAATGCCATATGTGATTTTTTAGGATATGACTCAAGGAGTTCTAGGCTAAGACAGAATGACAATTAGAAAATAGTTTATAATTGATCATTCGGAGTCATAGTCCTAAGATCTAACACATAAAATTGAGTTAGCAGAGTTATTTACCTATTTCGTGTTATTCGGAGGTTGATCATGATATATTACTAAGTGTCACGTATGATCAGTATAAACTCGAAGAACACAATTAATATATAATTGTTCATCATAAAGAGAGAGTTAGAAGGCTTCTAATTCAAGCTAATTAGAAAAGATTTTTAATATTTATTATTTTCTTTTCTTTTAAAGGTTTTAGGATTTTTGTCATTTGATATCTAAAGGTCAATGATACCAAATATCTTCGTTTGTAACATCTTGATTTATTTAAATTTTACTTTGTAGGGTCCATATTCATTAGCGACTGTTGAAATTTTGTGTAATACATTTTTTATTTTTTGATCTAAGTTATACATTTTTTTTGAACATGGATACATGTTTGCAATTTTTTTATGAGTTACATAGTCCCTTTAAACACGAAAAATTACTAATATATATATATATATATATATATATATATATATATATATATATATTCTGTCTCCCACTATAACCACTGTCGCCTACCACCACTATCCCCGTTCACCTGCACTATAATTGATATTTAAATTTTTTTATCTCTGTTGTATGTTTGTTATTTGATTTTATGTGTGAATACAAATAAGTTTATTGTTGATTATTTTTTTTAATTATTCTGTGCCTTTAGGTATGAGAAATAATTAGTATATGTATATATTTATAATATAAAATAAGACAACTTTCAATAAGATCATCCGACGATTTCAAATAGACGTATTCAACGGGTACCGATATCTTTCTTAAAATTATTTACATTGCATTGTACCTTTATACACGGATTACCTATAGTCTATTACATAAAACAGGATAGACTTCGATAAGTTTATCGATAGTCTCAAACAAATTCATTTAACTGCCACCAACATCCCTCTAAAAAATTATATTAATTTTAATTTTTTTAATTAAAATAAATTAAAGTAATTTTTTTTAAATTAATCGATTTATTTACGTTGTACCGTACCTTTAGACATGAACTTTCCTAATATATATATATATATATATGAGCATCCGCGCATTAATGAGGTTTTATTAGACATTATCCACCCAATCAGATTCTCCAAATTTCTTTCATTAATTCCTGTATTATCTAATAATGGCTGGAGTGATTATAAGATCTTGCCACGAGTCACGAACAGGTCAGCTTTGAATCATCTAAGAGGAGAAAAAATATCGCGTGTAACGGTCAAACCACGTTAGTATTGTCCTGTGATATAATCGCTCAATAAAAAATAAATAAATAGACAAACTAGACTACACTATTTCAAATAACCACCACTCCATATACAATAATAACGGTTATATATTCAAAATGTGAGATTCGTTTATTCATTTATCATTAGACGATTATATTACGTGATCATATTGAAGCGGCGTAACCGTTACGCCAAATATTTACTCATCTAAGAGGAACTTGTCATTTCCACCCATATAAATAAATCCAAAAGCCTCTTGTTTGTGTATCTCTTCTCTTCTGCCAGTGTAAACCACACATTGAAACAGAACTAGTACAATCTGGTGAATAAGTATGTCCAAACTTAGCACCCTCTTCATCTTAGCCCTCCTCCTCTTCTTCTTCACGCTGACGGCCGCCGCCGCCCGGCCCGAGCCTTCTCTGGTGAATCCCCAAGACAGGGTATGTCTTTTTGGTCACTTTGGTTTCGTTGATGATTTAAATTATGACCAGTTTTTGATTTTGTTTTGTCGGTTTTGCTTATGTTTTTTTGACAATGATTGTAGGAGGCTGAGGTAGAGAACACTAATGTTGATGAAGCAAGTTGTGAAGGAGTGGGAGGANATATATATATATATATATATATATAAGGAATATACAAATAAAGATTACAAGTCTATTTAAACAAGGAATAGACACCCATATTTTGGCTATAGTGTTAGACAAACGATTTAGTAATTCATTAAAATCAATAATAGGCAGAATTCAATCCAATTTGATCTCAAGAGTAGTTTGGTTTAACATTAAACCCAATTATTTTATCCAAATCTCGAAAATTCAATATGGATTAGAATTCTTACCTAAAATATGGAAATGAAATCTAATTCTTATGATATGCAATTCATTAGAAAACCCTCAATGAATTAATAAAATACTACAAACTTCCACGAAGAATCTAAACAAAGAAATTATAGAAATTTTTTGAACTAAGAGCCTTCGACACTACAATAAAACCTTGATTAATTTATTAGAAAGATTTAGAAATTCGAAGACAATGGATGATAAATAATTTAATCGACGAACCATCAATAAGGATAATAGATCCTATTTTATATGCAAGTCTATGGGAAATATATGTATTTTAAAGATAAACGATCTCAAAGTACAAAATTGACAAAAAAATATGTCCAAATTGGGTCCACAAAGATGATTGAAAAAAAAATTTCACAACTTTGTTCTAAATGAACTTTATAAAGAAAAGTATGAAGAAATATCAAATTCTGACCTTAATTCTTATAAATCCATATAAATTCCTGTCCTTTCAAGAACTTCGTACCTAAAAGGCAAAGAAAAAGAGGAAGAGATAAATTTAGCAAGACTTTATCACTTTCGTATGGGTTGCAAATAAATTATCTTTTCACTAAACAATGGAAAGAAAAGATATACTTCCATATTAGGAGAATTTAATTATGCAAGTTATAAGTCATATAGCCTTAGTGTATTAATTGATATTAGCGCCACAAAAAGTGAATGTCGATGGAATGCATTACCTCCAGGAAAATGGATGAGCATGAAATGCCCTAAGCTAGCTAAGGTATAGATGACAATGAAACATTAATTCGATAAAACTAAAAAAACTAGCAATCTAGTTAAATGGAAAATAATTTGTAATTCCAAAAATACTTTGTTTTCTATCAATGCATGCTGACTTTATCCTCGGAAATAATTTTATTGATAATTATTTACCAATGCATATTTATCCAAAATCTATTAGACTAACCTTAGAAAAAGAATTAGTTGATATTCCATTGATTCCATAACACCAATATAAGTGTGAAAAAGGTTTTGCGCCAACCAAGCGTGGTAATAATGCTAAACAATTTTAGTGATGACCCACTAAAATTATGGTGTCGAAGCACTCGATATGATAGATTGAAATTGCAAGATCCTAATGTTATAATTAAAGTCAAACCAATGATCTATAGCAAACATGATATAGATGAGTTTTATACTCAACTCAAGGAACTTTTAGAAAAGGAAGTTAATAGAGACAACCACAAGTCCATACTCTAGTCTAGCCTTTATGGTAAGAAATCATTGTGAGATTAGGCGTGAAAAAGTCCGAAGGCTCATTAATTAAAAAAGGTTAAACGATCAGTTAGAATTTGATGGATATTTATTCCTCAAAAAGATGTGTTAATCAGGTAGGTGTAAAATATTTTAGTAAATTTAATTGTAAATCAAGATTCTGGAAAATGTAACTTACAAAAAAGTCAAAGTCATTGACTACTTTTAGTGATCCTGGAACTCATTACCAGTAGACAGTAATACCATTTGAACTATGCAATACTCCACAGATATTTCAAAGATGGATGGATGGATGAAATTTTTAAAGACATTAATTTTTTTTTATGTAGTATATATAGATGACATTTTAGTGTTATCTATGACCATAAAAGAACATAGGAACCATCTTAAAATAATAAGTGAAAATTTTCAAAAATATGAAATTATTCTTTCACCTACGAAAATTGAAGTAGAAAAACAATCAATAGAATTTTTAAGAATAATCTTAGACCATAAAGGAATAAGATTAGAGGAACATATAATTTCAAAAATTAAAGAATTTCCTAAAAAAATAAGAGAAAACAATAATAATTTCAAAGTCTTCTAGGAATTTTAAATTATAGGAGAAATTTTATCAAAGATCTATTAAGGAAAGAAATTCCTTTGATAAAAAAACCTCAAGAAAGATAAAGCGTCTAAGTGGAATGATAAAGATAAAACCTTAATTAAGAAAATTAAGGAAGAACTTAAAAATAACCCTAAGGTTATTTTCCTGGAGATAAATTAATTTTAGAAACTGACGCATCTAACTTATGTTGGAGATGCGTTTTCAAGCTATACTAGTAGATATATGGGTAGAAAATAATCCTCCACTTTCATTTGGTATCAGAGCTAGAAAAAGTCTTATATCTAAAAAAACTTCAAAAACAAAAATTAATCTGTGAATTTAATTCAAAGAAATTTAAGCTTAATGAAATAAATTATATTATTTTTGGAAAAAAAAATTTTTGCAATTAAACTTTCAATAAATTTTTTTTCATATTTATCTTGCCCCTGAACACTTTATGGTTAGAACAAACAATTGAGCTTAAATATTCTAGAAGGATGTAGATTAAAATGTTATAATTAGCTTACAGTATATACTTTTCAAGTTAAGCATGTTTTACAAAATAATAATTTTATTTTTGATTATCTTAGCAGGGATAGTATTGGAAACCATTAAACAAACGGTATCACTAATTAACACTAGCTAAGCGCTAATCATTATTTGTAACAAACATATATATTTTTGCAGGTCATGGACAAAGGGAAAAACCCTTGGGTTATGGTCAAGAAAAAACATTGAATTAAGATAGCAAAAGAAGCAATTCCGGTTCTAGACAAGATTGGAAAAATTATTATTCCATATGAAGTTTTAGATTTTTATAATCCAAATTTAGTCAATTCCATTTTGATGGTGTGAATTCGCGTTGATGAGCAGAGGGAATGAATTGTGCTTGATGACTTAGACCTGAGCTACAAGGCTCTTGAGATTCATGTTGAAATTACTGATGAATTGGGGGAGTTTGCACAATGAGGTTAGTGTGGTTCACCAGCTTTGGAGCTCGGCTAATCCACTCTTTTTAATGGAAGCTCTTGCTCCTTTCTACTTTTTTGATAATCGGAGAGGTTTACAGAGTAATGTTTGCGTAACTAGGGTTCTTTCTTTCTTCTTTTTCTCTCACTTTTTAAATGGGGAATTATACAGTATTTATTAAGCCGTCCCTTATTCTATGGGATCTCCACCGAGATCTTTGCCTCTCATCCTTGGATTCCTCCTTGATTTTTGGAGAATATCTTGGTTGGTTGAGGATTGTGTGCCTTGACTATGTCTCTTTGCCACCTGTAGGGATCCTTTCAACGCCCAGCTATTCTCTTGTCTTCCCCGCTACTGTCTCTTCTGGGGTGAGCTCTTAGCTCTGGTCCTTTGAGCTCTGACATCCTTGTCTGACCTCCACGCCTGAGCTCATACTTAGAATTTATTCTTGGTATTATCAGTTGCCCCCCCAGCTCTTGGTCGAGTTGGCTTGGGCAAGGGCTAAGCTCAAATTGAGACAGATTAGACCTTTATTGGGTGACCTCAATATCTCTGCGAACATACTTCTGGCGGTTTTCGCCAATCATTTCTCTCCTCATTTCTTGTGTGTATTGTCCATTTTGAACCCCTTTGCATCATTAGCTTTAAATACTCCTAGACCAATAGTCTTCCCCTCACTCTTCAACTTCTCTTTGGCCTTTTCCCCTTTGTTCCCTTGTGACTTCTTCTCCGATTTGCCGTCGTTCATAGTGTTTCTTAGGGAGACGATTTCCTCTGATTTGATCCAAAAGCTTAGCGAGGCTTGTTTTCTGATTTCGTTCTCAAGCTTTAGTCCATCGTTGATCTTCATCTAGGTACGTCCTTCATCTTTTTCGCAGTTCCTGGTTTTGGATCCCTCAAATCTGAGGTGATCATTGCATTTTTGGACCTTTCAGTTCTACTATTTTAGGAATCGAAATCTTTCCCTGTCTCGCATTCCCTTCTTTTTAGACCCTTATTCTACAACTAGGATTTTCGTTACAGGTCATTGGTGTCTTGCCCCCCTGACTTTCAGAGAGTGTTTCTCAGAGGTTCCTTCGCTTTACAAATCTTTTAGGCTCCCTTTTTTCTAACCCAGCTATTTCCACTTCGTTTGAGGCCACGGGTTCATCCATCTCTCTAATGAGGAACATATCTGCTGACGTGGATTTTGACTTGGGAGATATGGGGTGGCAAATTGATGACTTCCCTGGGGTGGACTCTATCGAAGTCGGGGGTGGTTCTGAGGAACTTCCTTTGCCATCCCTCCCAACTCCTAAAGCCCCCAACAAGGGCAAAACCAAGGTAAGCAGTGTTGGGGTTTTTGGCAATGCCAAAGGTGGAGGGTCTGCTCCTAGAGCTGCTGAGCTCGTGGGCCCTAGTGACCTCGNGTTAGTGTGGTTCACCAGCTTTGGAGCTCGGCTAATCCACTCTTTTTAATGGAAGCTCTTGCTCCTTTCTACTTTTTTGATAATCGGAGAGGTTTACAGAGTAATGTTTGCGTAACTAGGGTTCTTTCTTTCTTCTTTTTCTCTCACTTTTTAAATGGGGAATTATACAGTATTTATTAAGCCGTCCCTTATTCTATGGGATCTCCACCGAGATCTTTGCCTCTCATCCTTGGATTCCTCCTTGATTTTTGGAGAATATCTTGGTTGGTTGAGGATTGTGTGCCTTGACTATGTCTCTTTGCCACCTGTAGGGATCCTTTCAACGCCCAGCTATTCTCTTGTCTTCCCCGCTACTGTCTCTTCTGGGGTGAGCTCTTAGCTCTGGTCCTTTGAGCTCTGACATCCTTGTCTGACCTCCACGCCTGAGCTCATACTTAGAATTTATTCTTGGTATTATCAGTTGCCCCCCCAGCTCTTGGTCGAGTTGGCTTGGGCAAGGGCTAAGCTCAAATTGAGACAGATTAGACCTTTATTGGGTGACCTCAATATCTCTGCGAACATACTTCTGGCGGTTTTCGCCAATCATTTCTCTCCTCATTTCTTGTGTGTATTGTCCATTTTGAACCCCTTTGCATCATTAGCTTTAAATACTCCTAGACCAATAGTCTTCCCCTCACTCTTCAACTTCTCTTTGGCCTTTTCCCCTTTGTTCCCTTGTGACTTCTTCTCCGATTTGCCGTCGTTCATAGTGTTTCTTAGGGAGACGATTTCCTCTGATTTGATCCAAAAGCTTAGCGAGGCTTGTTTTCTGATTTCGTTCTCAAGCTTTAGTCCATCGTTGATCTTCATCTAGGTACGTCCTTCATCTTTTTCGCAGTTCCTGGTTTTGGATCCCTCAAATCTGAGGTGATCATTGCATTTTTGGACCTTTCAGTTCTACTATTTTAGGAATCGAAATCTTTCCCTGTCTCGCATTCCCTTCTTTTTAGACCCTTATTCTACAACTAGGATTTTCGTTACAGGTCATTGGTGTCTTGCCCCCCTGACTTTCAGAGAGTGTTTCTCAGAGGTTCCTTCGCTTTACAAATCTTTTAGGCTCCCTTTTTTCTAACCCAGCTATTTCCACTTCGTTTGAGGCCACGGGTTCATCCATCTCTCTAATGAGGAACATATCTGCTGACGTGGATTTTGACTTGGGAGATATGGGGTGGCAAATTGATGACTTCCCTGGGGTGGACTCTATCGAAGTCGGGGGTGGTTCTGAGGAACTTCCTTTGCCATCCCTCCCAACTCCTAAAGCCCCCAACAAGGGCAAAACCAAGGTAAGCAGTGTTGGGGTTTTTGGCAATGCCAAAGGTGGAGGGTCTGCTCCTAGAGCTGCTGAGCTCGTGGGCCCTAGTGACCTCGTTCCTTCTTATTTGAAGGTTTTAGCAGGTCATTTTGGCTTTCCTCAAGGTGTGCAGTTCTGGAGTCCAGACATGTTCACCCTATATGATTCTTCCATCCCCAAGAAAATTTGTTTCTTCATGGCCGCCTTTGAGAATGACCTCCACTTTCCCATGCATCCCTTTATTAAGTGCGTTTTGTAGCATTTCAATGTCTGCCCTGCTCAGCTCTCTCCTAATTTCTGGGATGTGTTGGTGGGCCTCCTTATTTTCTTCAAAAAGTACGATCTTGGGGTCCCTACTGTGTTCCTTTGCTCATGAAATTTTTCAATGTCAAGTACACTCCTTCTAACAGTTTTCCTTATATCTCCAAGCGTGTGAAAACCAAAGTTTTTTTCTTTGACCTCCGGAGCTCTCACAAAGGTTGGAAAAAACTTTTCTTTTTTGTGTGGGGGAGAGACTAGGAGTTCAACTCCAACGATGTGATTGATACTCTTCCAATTTCTCGGGGCTAGTCTACCCTAGATAACTTGGGTGAGCCTTTTCTTGAGCAAGTTAGGATAATCCTTACTGTCCTTCTTAACTGACTGGTTTTGTTTTTCAAGCATCAGACCAGAATTCAGTGTTGCAGATGAGCGAGTTTTAAGGAGTTTGACCAACTGTAACTCAGAAAAATATTCAGAGCTCATCCAGCCCCAAGTTCTTGTAGAGCTTGGATTCAGTCCTCGTGAGGTGAAGATTGACAATCCCATTCTCCTATCCGCTGTCAGTGCTGAGGAAGTGGCAGGTTTGTTTCGTTTCTCTTGCCTTTAAGCCCTTTTTGCCTCTTACTATTCTCCCTTTTTTTTTATTCCCCTTAATATTCTTGTGCTTCCAGGTTCTTCCACTAGGCAGCCTTCCTAAGAAGTGCTTGAGGCCAAGGTTGGTTTGTTAAAGAAGAACAGGAGTGGGCCCAAGCGTAAGGCCGAGGTTGGTTCCGGTAGCAACATCCCTCCTCCAGCTAAGGCATCCAAGGTGGGTGTGCCTTTTGTTCCCACTACATCTACTCAGTGGCATTTATTCCATCACCAAGTGTTTCGTCACCTGCAAAGACCTCTTCTCCCCCACAAACTTTCTCTTACTCCTGGGAGGGCTCCTAAGCCGACCTCCCACATTTCAGCTGAGGTCAAGAAGGCTCTAGCGTCAGTGACTCGAGTCTTGCCCGTTTTTGTTTCTTTCGGGCTGCATGAGAAGCCTCTACTACCATCCCAGAGTAGTCCCAAGACTGAGAAAGGGAAGTAGGCTAAAAAGGAGAAAAAGGAAGACTCTTTCTTGGATGACGCTGAGCTCACCGCAAGCGCTCTTGATTCCATCATTCCCTTTTCTGACGTCTAAAGGGTTGTTGCCATGCTTGAGAACTCCATCAAAACAACTTTGCATGGAGCTGCCACAGTAAGACCTCATTTCATTCGTTTCTTAACTCTGTTTTTTGGTGATCGTTCTATACTGACTTTTAATTCCTTCTGCCTTTGTTCCTAAATGGCCATCTACACGAAGGGGCTGTTAAGTCGAATCTGGGATTTGGAGAGCTCTACAAAGGCCTCGAAGGCATTTGAACTCAAGTGTGCCGAGCTAGCCTTCGCCAATAATGATCTTCAAACACATATTCAGGACTTGCAAGCACAATTGAAAAAGCAAGTTTCAACCATCAGGAGCTTAGAAGTGAACGAAGAGAGAATCCAAAAAGAGCTCGGACTTAAGATAGTCGCCTGGGCCAAAGCTAGTCAAGAAACATCGGAGGCCCGAAGTTCTTACAGGAACATGAAAAAGGAGTACGACGTCCTGGCTGAGGTGAGTGATACTCTTTGAAATGAGCTCGAGGCACGGAAGGTCGTGGTGAAGAAAAAAGATGCCCTCGTTGATAAACTGATGGATGACATTACAACTAAATGGGCAACTGGATGGCTTGCCTTCGAAGAACGAGCTGAAGAGGTGTACCCTAATCTAAGCTTTGACTTTGAGGTTCCTCAACACGAAGAGGAAGAGGCCAACACAGGGGACGCGGGTGTGGACCTTGAGCTTCCTCCTGGTGGTGCTTCAATTACCCCGACTCTGTGCTTCTCCCCTCCTTTGCCTGCCCTAGTGGTTCTTACCTCATAAACTGTTCCTATCTAAGTAACTACCGAGCTCCCAATCAGCTCTTCCACTTCCTTTCCCATTATTCCTTTTTCTGTAGGTCTTACGACCAGGGCTCTTGCCCAGAGTTTGCCAGGAGTAGAAATTGAGGTCCTTGTTCTTGGTTTTCCTGAGATTTTTGCTGCTGATCAACTAGGAGGTTCGTCTGCTACTCCACTAGAAGAGTCAACTGTCGAGTTATTAGGCTCCTCTCCTCCTACTCCTGCTAAATCTTAAGAGAGATTTTTTTTATGGCCTTACATGGCTAGAACTCTTCGCCTTTAAATGTAAATTTGATGTCAATTTTCAACACTTAACCACTTAAAGTAGATTTAAAATTTTTGTTGTAGCTTTGTTTGTTGCGCTTGTTTGCTTTGCTTTCTCTTCCCCATACCCCCTTGCTGCGAGGGGTCCTTTAGATCTCCTCGAAGCAAGCGAGTTTGGAATAGCTTGCAAGGTAGAGAATATATCCTAAACTTTAATGAGCTGAAGTGCTCACTATTACTTTATGAACTGAAGAGTCCATCGAAAGCTATTTTGAGCTCATTCTATGAACTGGGAAGTTCATCGTGAGCTATGGAGCTTGCTTTATGAACTGAAAAGTTCATCGTGAGCTATAGAGCTCATTCTATGAACTGAAAAGGTCATCGTGAGCTATGGAGCTCGTTCCATGAACTGAGAAGTTCATCGTGAGCTATGGAGCTCGTTCCATGAACTGAGAAGTTCATCGTGAACTATAGAACTCATTTTATGAACTAAAAAGTTCATCGTGAGCTATATAGCTCGTTTTAAGTTATGAATTGAAGAGTTTATCGTTAGCCTTTTAGTTTATTCAGGTAACTTCATAAAAATGATTCAAAGTCATACTGTTTCATTCAGAATTGTAATATTACAGAAGAGGCTTACTGAAAAAACCTCTTGAGATGCTCTACATTCCAAGAATGCAGTAAGATTCTCCCTTCCTCTATTCGTAACTTATAATTTCTAGGTCTGATCACCCTTGAGACGATATAGGGGCCTTCCCAGTTGAGCCCCAACTTCCCATGAGTGGGATCCTTTTTTGCAAGCAAAAGCTTTCTATGTACTAGATCTCCCACCTTGAAACTCCTATGTTTGACTTTTCTGTCGTAGTACCTGGCTGTCTTCCTCTGATAATTCTTGATATGATGCAGAGTTGTTTCTCTCTTTTCTTCCAAGAGATCCAGGCTCAATGGAAGGGACTCATCATTGTGTGCATTGTTCGCAAACTCAGTCTTGGGAGATGGGAGCCCAACCTCGACAAGTGCCACCGCTTCGGTTCCAAAGGTCAAGGCAAACGGTGTTTCTTGAGTTGCTGACCTGACTGTTGTTCTGTAAACCCAAAGTATTTTTGGGAGGTGTTCCACCCATTTACCTTGTAGATCTTCTAGCTTAGTTTTCAGGGCTATTTTTATGGTCCTGATTGTAACCTCTGCTTGCTTGTTAGACTGAGGATGGGTTGGGGCTGAAAAGTAGTTCTTTATCCCGAACTCGACACAAAAATTTCTGAACTTTGGATTGTCAAATTATTTCCCGTGGTTGGAGACGATTGCCCTGAGAATACCAAACCTGCTGATTATTGATTTCCACGTGAAGTTCTGGACTTTATGTTTCGTAATTGTTGCTAAGGGTTCTACTTCTGCCCACTTGGTGAAGTAATCTATCCCAATGATGACGAATTTATACTGTCCCACACTGGTAGGAAGGGGTCCGAGTATGTCCAGACCCCATTGCTGAAAAGGCTATGGGCTAACCACCGAGGTTAAGAGCTCTGGTGGACAATAAGGGATGTTGGCGTGCACTTGGCAAACCTTGCACCTTTTGACCAGATCTGTTGCATTCTTGAGCATTGTGGGTCAATAATACCCTTGTCTTAACGTCTTTCTTACTAAAGCCCGAGCTCCGATGTGGTTGCCACAGACTGCCTCATGGATTTCTCTGACTATATAATTGGCGTCTTCGTCCCCCACGCATTTAAAAAAATGTGTTGAAAAACCTTGTTCCTATAGGTTTCCCTGCAAAATAGAAAATTTGGCTGACCTGGTTCTTTGCACACAGACGGTTCTTCTAGGTGCTCCACTAGAATCAATCTGTCCAAACTTTGCTACGAAACTGTTGCCAACCTCGTCAAGGCATCTGCTCACGAGTTCTCAATTCTTGAGACATGTCTAATCTTAACTTGCACAAACTTCTTGATCAACTCTTGTACCTTTCTAAGGTAAATGACCGTTTTCTCGCCTTTAGCTTCATAAGCCTCCTCTATCTGCTTTACTACCAGCTGAGAATCACTACAGATCTCCAACTACTCAGCCTTCATTGAGTGAGCAAGATTGAGTCCAGTAATGACAGTTTCATATTCTGCCTCATTGTTTGAAACCTTAAACCCAAATCAAGCCGGATTATTTGACGTCTATTTCATCTAGAGATGTCAATATCAAGCCTGCGCCACTTCCTTGAGCGTTGGCAGCTCCATCTACAGAAAGCTTCCATGTGGGGAGGTTCGGAACTAACTGCGTTGCTTCCATAGGTGCTGGTGTTGTGAACTCCGCGATGAAATCTATTAGAATCTGCCATTTGATCGCAGTTCTAGGCTTGAATCTGATGTCAAATTCACTGAGCTCTATGACCCACTTTATCAACCTCCCTTAAGACTCTGGTTTGTGTAACACTTGTTTCATCAGCTGTTCTGTTGGGACCTCAATAGTATGAGCCTGGAAATATGGTCTAAGTCTCCTGGCCATAGTCACTAATGTTAAAGCAAGTTTCTCTATTTTTGGGTACCTCTCCTCTGCCCCCCTCAGAGTTCTGCTGCAGTAATAGACTGTTTGTTGAGACCTGTCTCGCTTTCTCACTAGTGCTGCACTAGTTGAGAAATCTGAGACATCAAGATAGAGAGTAAGTATTTCCCCCTTTAAGGGGCTTACCAGAATAGGAGGGGAGCTCAGGTAGACCTTAAAAGCTTTGAATGCTTCTTCACACCGGGTATCCCACTAGAACACCTTTTTTAGGATTTGAAAGAAGGGTTGACACTTATCACTTGATCTGGACACAAAACGACTCAAGGCAGCTATTTTCCCAGTCAAGCGTTGGATCTCTCTTACATTAGACAGTGGTTGCATATCCAGAACTACCTTAATCTTTTTCTGGGTTAACCTCAATTCTTCTACTATTGACTATGAAGCCCAGAAACTTCCCTGCAAACACTCCGAAGGCACATTTTGCTGAGTTGAATTTCATCTTATATTCCTTAAGGACTTGGAACGATTTCGCTAGATGCACAATGTGGAGCTTTATCTTTAGTGATTTTACCAACATATCGTTGATATAGACCTCCATGGATGTTCTAATTTGCCTTTGAAACATTCGATTCACTAGACGCTGGTATGTAGTTCCTGCGTTCTTTAACCTAAAAGGCATAACCTGATAACAGTATGTTCCCTACTCAGTCACAAAGGTGGTCTTCTCCTGGTCGGTTGGATCCATCCTGATCTGATTATAGCCTGAGAAAGCGTCTATGAAGCTGAGGAGCTCGTGTCCAGCTGTGGTATCCACTATTAAGTCAATCTGAGGTAAAGGAAAGCTGTCCTTGAGGCATGCTCGGTTGAGACCTGTGAAATCAATGCAGAGTCACCACTTGCAGTTGGTCTTCTTGATAAGAACCACATTGGCCNTTCGTCCCCCACGCATTTAAAAAAATGTGTTGAAAAACCTTGTTCCTATAGGTTTCCCTGCAAAATAGAAAATTTGGCTGACCTGGTTCTTTGCACACAGACGGTTCTTCTAGGTGCTCCACTAGAATCAATCTGTCCAAACTTTGCTACGAAACTGTTGCCAACCTCGTCAAGGCATCTGCTCACGAGTTCTCAATTCTTGAGACATGTCTAATCTTAACTTGCACAAACTTCTTGATCAACTCTTGTACCTTTCTAAGGTAAATGACCGTTTTCTCGCCTTTAGCTTCATAAGCCTCCTCTATCTGCTTTACTACCAGCTGAGAATCACTACAGATCTCCAACTACTCAGCCTTCATTGAGTGAGCAAGATTGAGTCCAGTAATGACAGTTTCATATTCTGCCTCATTGTTTGAAACCTTAAACCCAAATCAAGCCGGATTATTTGACGTCTATTTCATCTAGAGATGTCAATATCAAGCCTGCGCCACTTCCTTGAGCGTTGGCAGCTCCATCTACAGAAAGCTTCCATGTGGGGAGGTTCGGAACTAACTGCGTTGCTTCCATAGGTGCTGGTGTTGTGAACTCCGCGATGAAATCTATTAGAATCTGCCATTTGATCGCAGTTCTAGGCTTGAATCTGATGTCAAATTCACTGAGCTCTATGACCCACTTTATCAACCTCCCTTAAGACTCTGGTTTGTGTAACACTTGTTTCATCAGCTGTTCTGTTGGGACCTCAATAGTATGAGCCTGGAAATATGGTCTAAGTCTCCTGGCCATAGTCACTAATGTTAAAGCAAGTTTCTCTATTTTTGGGTACCTCTCCTCTGCCCCCCTCAGAGTTCTGCTGCAGTAATAGACTGTTTGTTGAGACCTGTCTCGCTTTCTCACTAGTGCTGCACTAGTTGAGAAATCTGAGACATCAAGATAGAGAGTAAGTATTTCCCCCTTTAAGGGGCTTACCAGAATAGGAGGGGAGCTCAGGTAGACCTTAAAAGCTTTGAATGCTTCTTCACACCGGGTATCCCACTAGAACACCTTTTTTAGGATTTGAAAGAAGGGTTGACACTTATCACTTGATCTGGACACAAAACGACTCAAGGCAGCTATTTTCCCAGTCAAGCGTTGGATCTCTCTTACATTAGACAGTGGTTGCATATCCAGAACTACCTTAATCTTTTTCTGGGTTAACCTCAATTCTTCTACTATTGACTATGAAGCCCAGAAACTTCCCTGCAAACACTCCGAAGGCACATTTTGCTGAGTTGAATTTCATCTTATATTCCTTAAGGACTTGGAACGATTTCGCTAGATGCACAATGTGGAGCTTTATCTTTAGTGATTTTACCAACATATCGTTGATATAGACCTCCATGGATGTTCTAATTTGCCTTTGAAACATTCGATTCACTAGACGCTGGTATGTAGTTCCTGCGTTCTTTAACCTAAAAGGCATAACCTGATAACAGTATGTTCCCTACTCAGTCACAAAGGTGGTCTTCTCCTGGTCGGTTGGATCCATCCTGATCTGATTATAGCCTGAGAAAGCGTCTATGAAGCTGAGGAGCTCGTGTCCAGCTGTGGTATCCACTATTAAGTCAATCTGAGGTAAAGGAAAGCTGTCCTTGAGGCATGCTCGGTTGAGACCTGTGAAATCAATGCAGAGTCACCACTTGCAGTTGGTCTTCTTGATAAGAACCACATTGGCCAACCAGGTAGGGTAGTCTACTTCCCTAATGGCTTTGGCGTGGAGAAGTTTGCTGACCTTTTTATTGATTGCCTTTTGGCGCTCTGGGGTAAAACTTCTTCGTTTGTACTTGGTAGGTTTGTAGGTGGGGTTCATACTTAACTTGTGTGTGATAATTGAGGGGTCGATACCTCCCATGTCTTCTTGCTTCCAGGTGAATACTCCCATGTTCTCCTTTAGGAATTGGATGAGAAGCTCCTTTATTTCCCTACTTAGTTTATATCCGACGTAAACAAGGTGTTCTGGCTCCTCATCAAGCTGAACAGGCTCTAGCTCCTCTGATGGCATTGGCCTAGTGTCCAGTTCGTCCCTCATATTGAGCTCATCTAATTAGATACTTTTGACTTCTTTCTACTTCATCGAGGTCATGTAGCACTGCTTTGCTACACGTTAGTCTCCTTGGACCGCTCCAACTTCATTCCCTGTCGAAAACTTCATCACCAAGTGAAAGGCAGAGGGGGTTGCTTTCATTGCATTAAGGGAAGGTCTCCCGAGCACCATATTGTATGCAGAAGGGGCATCAACCACTAGGAATCTTATGGGGTGGTGGTCTGGCAGGGTGGATCTCCCATAGTGAGGACGAGTTGGATTGAGCTCTAGGGCAATACCCTCTCCCTTGCAAACCCCAACAAGTGAGCATTGATTGGCTTCAACTTTTCCTTACCTATGTTCATTTTGTCAAACGTAGAAGCAAATATAATATCTGCTGAGTTCCCGTTATCAATTAGAACTTGGTGAATAGTTCTGTTAGCCACGACAGCTCTTACCACCAGTGAGTCATCATAGGGGTATTGGTAGCCTTCCAAGTCTGAGTCTGAAAAGGTGATGACTATGTTCAGCCGAGGTGCCTTGGACACAGTGCGCACTTCTAGTGCTTCGCCAGCTTTGATTCTGCGCAGGTGAGCCTTCCTGGCTGAACTAGACTCTCCACCGCCTACGAATCCTCCATATATTACCCTGATTTTTCCTAGGGGTTTCTGGTGTTGCATAAGAGCCTGTTGCTGAGGTAGTGGAGCTCGGTTCTGATTATCTTGAGCTACATAGCGACGCAACTGCCCTCGTTGGATCATGAACTCAATCTTTTTCTTCAGTTGGAGACAATCATCAGTGTGGTGATCATAATCTCTATGGTACTCACAATACTTCGTGGGATCTCTTTTTTGCTGGATCTGCTTTTATCTAGGGTGCCCACCTTAGGAATTTCTTATTTTGCACCTCATACAAGATCTGTGATATCGTTGCAGTGAGAGGAGGGAGCTTCCGAGGTGCGTATCTTAGCTGCAACTCTGGCTGCGACGGACCTAGGCGATCTCTGACGTCTCCCCTTCTTTTAGGAGAACTATTTCTGTCTCTTCTTGGATACCTATCTCGTCCTCTTTCTTTTCTGGGACTTCAACCCCTCTTCTTTTCTTCTTTTCCTTTATTTTTTTGCGTGTATGAGCTCCCCACCTTTGAGAAGAGAGCTTCCTCGCCGTTTATGTACTTTTCTACCTTGGCCAGCACCTCAGTCATGCTTGTCTGAGGGTTCTTTGAAATAAAGAACATAAGATCTTTGGACTGCACACCTAAACCAACTATAAATATAGTAATGACAAACTTCTCTTCTGGTACATCTACTTTCAATGACTCCGAATTGAACCTGTGGACATAAGACCTGAAGTTCTCTTGGGATCCTTGCGCGTTCAGTAAGTGGTAGCTCGGCTTTCAGTATGTCCGAGTTCCTATGAAGTGAGATAAAAAGGATATGGAAAGCTCCTTAAAGGAGGAGATCGAAGCTGGGGGAGCCTATTGAACCACGCCAAGGCTGAGCCTTTCAATGTGATAGCAAAGGCTTTGCAGCGCATATGATCCTAATATCCATGCAGCTCCATCTAGTTCTTGTAGGTATTGAGGTGATCTACGGGGTCTGTCATCCCATCAAAAACCTCTATCTGCGGCATTCTAAATTTTAGGGGAAGGGGAAAATGCAGCACGCTGGTGGTGAATGGGGACTCAATTTGCTGCACCAAGGCATCCATTGTGACTGGCATTTTGCTCTTCATGGCTTCCTTCATGTGGCTGAGCTCTTGCTGGATGTCCTTGAAGCGCTGCTCCTAGTACTGTTCTCTCATCTCCTGCTGATAAGGGAAAAGATCATTCCTCTCGCCCCCATCGTTTTGACTTTGCACTTTTTCATTGTGTCCATTCCTAGGGGGTTGATGGGGAACCTGCCCCAAGGTCTGACTATTTTTCCCTCTTTCATTAACTTCCCTAAAGGGGATCGAGGTGTTGTTATTCTCTGTGTGGTGGGTTACTCTGGCCTTCTTAGGCCGGTCGCGCCTCCTGAGGACGTTGCAAGAGCTTTAAAAGCTCCTCATGCTGCTGTAGCAAAAGTTGATTAACTAGGCAAAGGGCCTCCAACTCGTTATTTGCAGGGGGATTCCCCCTGGGAGGATTAGTCTCTATGACATTCTCGGGTTGTCTGCCAGTGGTAGTTTCCTGTTGGTCCTGCATTCGTGGTGGGTTTGTTTGGCTTCTGCTCATGTTGCGAGTTGAGACCATCAATCATTGAAGGATCAGCGTATTTGTAATAGGAACAATTATTCCCACAGACGGCACCAAATTGATGGTGTGAATTCGCGTGGATGAGCAGAAGGAATGAATTGTGCTTGATGACTTAGACCTGAGCTACAAGGCTCGTGAGATTCATGTTGAAATTATTGATGAATTGGGGGAGTTTGCATAATAAAGTTATAGTGGTTCACCAGTTTTGGAACTCAGCTAATCCGCTCTTTTTAATAGAGGTTCTTGCTCCTTTCTGCTTTTTTGATAATGGGAGAGGTTTACGGAGTAATGTCTGCGTAACTAGGGTTCTCTCTTTCTTCTTTTTTTTTCTCTCTTTTTAAATGGGGAATTATACAGTATTTATATAGTCGTCCCTTATTCTATGGGATCTCCACTAAGATCTTTGCCTCTCATCCTTGGATTCCTCCTTGATTTTTGGAGAATATCTTGGTTGGTTGAGGATTGTGTGCCTTGAATATGTCTCTTTGCCACCTGTAGGGATCCTTTCAACGCCCAACTGTTCTCTTGTCTTCCCCGCTACTATCTCGTCTAGGGTGAGCTCTTAGCTCTGGTCCTCTGAGATCTGCATAACTTGTCTGGCCTCTGCGCCTGAGCTCATACTTAGAATTTATTCTTGGTATCATCACATTTATAAAAACCTCAATGGAGTATGAAAAAACCATATCCTTGAACGAAAAAGAGATTTTTGAAAATATATTGATAAATTAGCTAATAAGATAGCTGAGCAAACAACTAACCTCAATAAATCCAAGAATCAACTTGATAATTTTCAAACTCTTTGCTTTGGTCTTATTAAACAAACGGATTGGAACTAGGAAATTTCCAAGGAAAAAACAACCTTATTTTTACAAATTGAAGATCTGTTATCAGACAGATATCAGGATTCAATCTCTGAAAAAATTAAGAGGACTTGCCTCTTTGAAAAAACTAAACAGGTTTTACTAAGGAAAATTTTTAGAAATAAATTTTTGCCCTAATTAAGGACTAGAAGAAAATAATTAGAGATATATGCAAACGGGATCTTCCCGAGTTGAATTATTTTATGGATTTCCAAAAGTAACCATATTCTTGAAATCCATTTATTGGGATTATAATGTGGTTAATTGGGGACTTGTCAACTAGATAACCTTTGACATAAGCCATATGGAAAAGTTTCAATAGTTCTTAGTAATGATCAAGACTATGTTATCATATGTCAATCAACCCTGATCGTATTCAAGTATTTTTTTTATAAATTCTAGATCTATAATTCAATAGGGTAGGAGAGAGGTGCACCAGTCTTGACTTAGTTGTTCGTTAGGAAAGCCATTTTAACGGTGCGTAAAAGGGAATTTCTTTCAACGATACCAGATTTGGATACTAAAGAAAGCCGCAGAATTGGTAGATGCCTTAGCAATACAACAATATTACGTGGACAATCTTTTGGAATTAAGTCGAATTGCGAAGATTAAAAAAGAGAAAAACTTTTTAAATATAACTAATGAAAGGAGAGTTTTTGTATTAGACCATCCTATTGCCACTCGCAAAAAAGTTGCTACAAGACATGATTAAATGGTATCAACTTAATTTACCATTTACTATACACACATGTGCACCGAAGAAGTTGAAGATGTGAGAAAATATGCATTTAGTTAAAATCCGAACGAAGATAAAGTTTTCGTTGCCTAAAGATAATTTCTACTACTATAATTTGGAAAATACAATGGAGTCGTGACGCAATCCTTAACATTAAAAGCTAAATTATTATATCAAAGTGTAATCAGGGATGTCAACAAGAACATTATTGCAGAATCGCAATGGACTCGTACAGTTTGCAATCAATAATAATGACCTGAATCCGCTTTGAAAGAATTTGGCTGTCCGAAGGGATAACAGCTATCAGTTTATAGTTATAACAAAATGACCAATTCTTGACACCTATGTATTATACAAAGTACAAAACCATCAACAAGGTCAAAAAGATAGATAAAGAAAAAATAAAGGACTTTTGTCCTCTTGTAAGACCTTCATCTAGCCCCACTAGTTGGCTTCCCTCGTGAGTTCGACTGCTATGATCACGTCCAGCTGGGGTTCCACCCCGGTTGCCTCCTCAAACCTTTTTTTTTCCCAGTAAAAAAACAAAAAAAAGACTACCACCAATTATAGCTTCGGTTAAAGCCCAAAGTTCTGTTGCAAGAAATTTTTGCTGAATCAACCAACAACTTAATATAATTATTTTTTTAATTTTTTAAATAATAAAATAAAAAAATACGAATTATAATTTCATGTATTGCACGGAGCGGACGACTAGTATAATATAAGGAAAACTTTCACTATGGAGTTTCAAGGGCCTGGTGTAATGTATAGATACTATGGTTAACCCATTCTATGCACATTAAATGTGTAAGTTCAAAATTGATGGTTAAAATGTTAATGAGTAGATTTATTATGGTTAAAATATAAATAAAAATATTTATTGTGGTAAAAAGTTTAAAATATAAATAACAAATTTACTCTAGTCAAAAAATTTAAATATAAATAGTAAGCTAAATCATGGAATTAAAACGATCTGAACCGATTGAAAACTTAAAATCTCTGTTTTTTGGTATTCTCTTTATAGGACAGTGCCTGGCTCCTACATAGGGATGTCAGTGAACTGAAGCGGGGGCGGAGGGATGTAGTCTCTATCCTCGTACCCGCTTAAAAAAATTTCGCCCATTCTCAGTCCACCCCCCTTAACGGGTATAGTTTTTATCCCCATCTCCATCTGCGGTTAGCAGGTAAATTTTTAATCCCTGTCCCCATCCCCGCTTCCCTTGTACCCACCTAAGCCCAAGCCCAAGCCCAAGCCCAAGTCCAAGTTCAAGTCAAAGCTCAAGTTAACATAATCTAAAATTCTAAATAAATCCAACATTTTAAATAATTCAACAACATTTTAAATAATCTAACACAATATAATGTCGCATAATATATTCCAACATAACATAAATAACAAATATTCATTGCTTCAACAAACGCCGCATGAGTCATGCTACAGTGAATTAAAATTTTGTTATTTTTTTCGTATATTCATCACATAAATATAACTTGTTCACCCAATATCAATAATGATAGCTCAACAGATTATGTCCTCCATTGTGGAAATCCACAGTTTTTGCACACATTATATATATGGTTCTGAGAAATTAGACTTTTGCCCCCGAATTCAATTAGTTAATACATGTGGTGAACAAATGATAACAAGTATCCTAATAACTCAACAAACCTGATTCAACCCATTACTACCTCTACTCAAAATTATGGCTTTCATATGACAGACCTTCAACTAAACCCTTAGGCGAATATCCGCAGCAGCCCCATTTTACTTCATCTAACGGCGATATCGTTGACTTGGGATGTCTCGCAACACAACAGCTTAAACTCAGAAACTCAGGGAAAATCCACTATTGAATTGCTCAATAATGCCAACCTACCATAACAAAACATTACAGGAAAAACCTTTTTCTTGGAAAAATCAAATTATAATGAAATAGTCAATCCTTTAATAAATGCATTCTACACGCACACACATATATATATATATATAAATCAGGGGCGGGCCGAGGGTAAAGGTAAGTCAATCTCCGCCTTTATTTCCGTACGGATTTATATGGGCATCTTCGTATATGTCCATTGTTCAAAACGTATAGTCCATTCTCAATCCAAACGAGACAAATTTAGATGAATACTCATTTTTTTTCTATCCACTGCCATCCGTGCTCCTACAATACTCCTACAATACCAGAGACAGGTAAAGGTGAAAAGAAACAGCGTTGACCATGGAAGGTTACTGAATAATTATTGCTTTTTATAATGGGTATTTTGCGTGAGCTAGTTTTCTAGGTACCGATTGGTAAATTCACTTTAAATCACCTGTTTAAGCAAAAAATGATCTAGATGCAATTTAGTACATAAATTATATCTTTTATATATGTGCGTTTGTGTGTGTTGTATATTATTATATATGTGATTATGGTTAGAAAAGGGAGTAAACTAAAACAAAGAAAAAAATAAAAGCAAAAATAAATATAAAAGGGTTTTTGTATTTTGTATTGCGAAAGATTTCAAGTATTTTATATTGTACTTTCAAAGATTAAATTTTTACATTGTACCCTCAATATATCAAAAGTATTACAATATGATCCTTTTTTTTTGGGTACAATGCATTCTGGTTTTTCTATTAGTTTCTGTTATTTTTCCCGTTAAAATACAACTCATTGATACTGATGGAAAAACTAATAAAAATCTATCAGAAGGGTTACATTACAGTACTTTTGATAAATTAAGGGTGCAATGTAAAAAATTTAATCTTTAAAAAACTTGAAAATTTTGAGGATACAAAGTTATGACTGAATGGTTAAAACGCCCAACTCATACTCATAATTGACGAATTTGTAGGTTCAATTCCTACTGGATGCACGCCAATAGGACCCTCCAACAAGTCTATTAAAATTGACTCTGTAACAATAGAATCTCATCATCCATATATAACAAATTAGAGTGGCATATTCCTATCATAATATATGGAACAGTAAGAAATAACATTCTTATTGAGACTAGAAATATTTATGGATGTAATCAAATATGCAGTATCTACATAATACATTACTTCAAAAAAATAAAATTAATAAAAAAACTTTCATCGAAAGGCACAGGAATTTCAGTGGGAGTGCCATCCACATTCTTGTAAACGTGACAAGAAATCTCTTCTCTGTGATTTCATTATTTTTCTGTTGAACAGTAATAGTGTGTTTGGTATGGTGGAAAAATGGGTGGAAAGAAATGAGGGAGGGAAAATGCAAGAGAAGGAAAAAGTTTTCATTGTTTGGTAGGGAGTGGAAAGTGGGAGAGGATCTTTATTCTTGCAACCCACCAAATATTTTCAGCCCAAATTTAGCCAAAAAGTAGANATATATATATATATATAAATCAGGGGCGGGCCGAGGGTAAAGGTAAGTCAATCTCCGCCTTTATTTCCGTACGGATTTATATGGGCATCTTCGTATATGTCCATTGTTCAAAACGTATAGTCCATTCTCAATCCAAACGAGACAAATTTAGATGAATACTCATTTTTTTTCTATCCACTGCCATCCGTGCTCCTACAATACTCCTACAATACCAGAGACAGGTAAAGGTGAAAAGAAACAGCGTTGACCATGGAAGGTTACTGAATAATTATTGCTTTTTATAATGGGTATTTTGCGTGAGCTAGTTTTCTAGGTACCGATTGGTAAATTCACTTTAAATCACCTGTTTAAGCAAAAAATGATCTAGATGCAATTTAGTACATAAATTATATCTTTTATATATGTGCGTTTGTGTGTGTTGTATATTATTATATATGTGATTATGGTTAGAAAAGGGAGTAAACTAAAACAAAGAAAAAAATAAAAGCAAAAATAAATATAAAAGGGTTTTTGTATTTTGTATTGCGAAAGATTTCAAGTATTTTATATTGTACTTTCAAAGATTAAATTTTTACATTGTACCCTCAATATATCAAAAGTATTACAATATGATCCTTTTTTTTTGGGTACAATGCATTCTGGTTTTTCTATTAGTTTCTGTTATTTTTCCCGTTAAAATACAACTCATTGATACTGATGGAAAAACTAATAAAAATCTATCAGAAGGGTTACATTACAGTACTTTTGATAAATTAAGGGTGCAATGTAAAAAATTTAATCTTTAAAAAACTTGAAAATTTTGAGGATACAAAGTTATGACTGAATGGTTAAAACGCCCAACTCATACTCATAATTGACGAATTTGTAGGTTCAATTCCTACTGGATGCACGCCAATAGGACCCTCCAACAAGTCTATTAAAATTGACTCTGTAACAATAGAATCTCATCATCCATATATAACAAATTAGAGTGGCATATTCCTATCATAATATATGGAACAGTAAGAAATAACATTCTTATTGAGACTAGAAATATTTATGGATGTAATCAAATATGCAGTATCTACATAATACATTACTTCAAAAAAATAAAATTAATAAAAAAACTTTCATCGAAAGGCACAGGAATTTCAGTGGGAGTGCCATCCACATTCTTGTAAACGTGACAAGAAATCTCTTCTCTGTGATTTCATTATTTTTCTGTTGAACAGTAATAGTGTGTTTGGTATGGTGGAAAAATGGGTGGAAAGAAATGAGGGAGGGAAAATGCAAGAGAAGGAAAAAGTTTTCATTGTTTGGTAGGGAGTGGAAAGTGGGAGAGGATCTTTATTCTTGCAACCCACCAAATATTTTCAGCCCAAATTTAGCCAAAAAGTAGAGGAAAAAAGTGAAGGTAAGACAATAATTTGTTAAGTTGACCTTTTTACCCTTTACTTATTGGAGTGAAAAAATATATTTAAAAGTAGAATTATAAATTGAGCATATATATTTTTTCTTTCCTTTCATTTGTCATTCAATACCAAACAATAGAAAATATATCCCTCTTACTTTTCATTCCTCCAACCAAACAAAAAAGAAGAAAAATAACTTTCTTTCCTTCAGAGATGAAAACCTTATTCTTTCCACTTTTCCTTCTTTCCTTCCTTATTTCCATCCTATTGGAGCTCTGATGCTATAAAATATAATAATATAGATACAACAAAATAAATATTAAAATATATATAATTATTTATTTAAAAATTAATTTTCTTGTATTTGAGAAGCAAAACTACTAATTTTGTGTTTAAGTTTTAGTTATAAAAAATTTATTAATTGAAGTTGAATTTAGAAACTAAAATCTACTATTAGTTGAAAATATGGAGAAATAGAATTGAAATTTGTTAATACAACTAAATTATTTTTCAAAAAACAAATGTCAGTAAGAATTTTAAATAATAAACTACTCAAAATCAATATTGTAGGAGGCAAAAAATTGAGAATACCTCATACAGGAATTGAAAAATTGATGTGTTTCTGAACTCGATCTCCTAATCTTTCCTTACCTACAAAACGAACAAACCCTCAAGATCGAAGTGTTTCGATCGAAGACACTCCGATACTTAAGTCAGTAAAGATACTAGAACGAATGGAAGAAGACCAAGAGAGTTCAGCGTACCTTTCACCTTAGTCTCTTATGCTTTTTATAGATCATTGTCCCCTTAGGGTTTCCGTAAATTTTGATTCAAGGTGGCACACCTTCCTTTAATTCAATCATTTAGTTTGGGAAGTTGCTGATATTTCTCCAAAAATTCCTCTTGATATCTATAATTTCGTTGATTCGTTTATCTGATTGCCTAAGTTATAGGCGAATCTTTATCTTTCCATCTATCATTTTGAACAATTCGGATATAGCGAATGTCAAGCAAACTCGATATTTGCCGAATAGTTTTAGGGACCTGGCTTGGCACAAACCAATCTCTTCTATCGTCTTCTCGAACATTTTAATGAACTCTGATTGGTACAAGCTGAGCTCTTTCCATGCTTAGCTGAACAGATTGATAAGTTCGGTCATAAAGAGAACCGAACTTTTTTTTTGATTGCCGAACCTTTAATTAGCTCGACTTGGTTAAAAGGCTTAATAGAAGATTCTTCATTACGTGCCTTGTCTTGTCAACACCACGTGAGCACATTTAATGCGATATCACGTGTAATCATAAGGTTTAACCCTTTCATTTGCCCCCAGAAAACGTCTGACAGACGCTTTTCGTCTGTCAGCCATTTTCTTACATTCTCATCATCATTATTTGTACTTTGTAACATCCCCCTTTGTTTTGGTAGCACATTCGGGGTATTTAAATATTGTCAATTAAAATTCCTTCTTTATAAATCGACTTTCTTCATATTTCATTCACTTTGCCTTTTGGCTTCCAGACCCATTTTTTTTCTGTGTTTTCTTCCTCTGAACTTCGTCTTCTTCAATGGCCTTTCTCACTCACTCAGAAGTTCCTACTTTCAAAATTAAGTACAACATTCCAGACGATGTTGAGGTTAGAGTTGTTGGGAAGGATGAGCCCCTTATTGGCATAAGAGAGAGAATCTCCATCCCTACTTGTGTCATTATTAGGGTGGGATTTATTTTTCCCTCGATCCTCTTCTTCTCTGGGTTCTCTCTACCGCAAAAATCTGCCCCCTCCAATGCTGCCTCAATTTCTTTAGGATAATCATGGGGGTGTCTACGTTAAACAAGATTTTAGGTTTGAGTCTCGATTTATGGGACATCCTATACTGCTATATCATCCAAGTTGTTGGAGATAGCTACTATCTGTTAGTGAGGACGAATGACTGCTATCTGGTCACCGATCTTCCAGATTCAAACAAAGGTCATGAAAATCACATTGTGTTCGTTTCTGGTAATTGGGAGTACCCTGCTGGAGCCTCCCCCTCTTATCGCTGCCCTTATGAAGAAGGCGCACCAGGTACTTGAATCTTCTTTTCCTCAAAAAATATTCGTTATAATTCCTCTTCTTGTATCTAATAAATTGCTTATGTAGGAGAGATGGTGAAAGGCAAGATTCCTGAGTCTTCTGTTAAGTTGGACCAACTTCAGAAGGTTTGAGATTTCAACGAATCCTTGTTCTGCCGAGCTGCTCATACACTGCTTGGATACACACCAAACTACACATCTTTTATCGTCGTGCCAAACCGACCCAATGCAACACTTGTAGCAGATCAAGATGCCATCCAAGCTGCTCGGGAAAAGACAACCCGAGCAAAAAAGAGACCTTCCCTAGCAGCCTCTGGATGCAGAACTGTGAGAAATTTTTTAGACTTTTTGTCAACAGTTGAGCCGACCCCTTCTACTGAACAAATGTCAGCAACTTCTGTGCCCCCAATCGTCATCAAGGAATAGCCCGCCGCTGAGGTTCCTGTCGAGACTATTCCTCCAAGTACTGTCGATATTTCGATCAGTGATCAAGCAGATGCGGCTCAGACCTGTGAAACTTCAATTCCAGTCGAATTGGATCCCCATGTTTCTGTTCAATCTCTTCCTCCTGAAGAAGACTATATTTTTGAGCTTATCGAGGACCCAGCCCCAAAGAGGCGGAGGATTGTCGAGGCCGAAGCGAGCCTCTCTCCTAAGTCAACAACTCTTCCTTTTCGACCTGTCCTAAGGGCAAAAAGGAGAGAGATCACTACAAAGAACTCTGCCATCGAAGACTTCAATGTAGCAGTGGGGATTGGTAGGGGGTGATCCTGCCTCGTGACCTAGCAATGAATGAGGCACTTACTGATGATGAAGTGTCTCGCTAAGTTATTCAACATATGGTCCTGGTAAGTCTCGATTCTAACTTCCTTTAAGCTTTTTACCCTTTCTTAAAAAATTTTTAAGTCTTTTCCTTCTTCATAACTTTAAGGGTCTGCAAAAAATCCACGAGGTCGGAGCTTGGATAGCTCGTAAAGATAAAGCAATGAAAGACGCAATCCATGCCCGAGCTTCGACTCTGGCCAAGAAGGAGAGTATGGATGAGGAGTATGCAAAACTTTGTGAAGAAGTGAAGGTTCTATAGGCTCAAAATTGAAGCCTGATAGAGGAGAAGCAGAAGCTTTCTTCAAAGGTTGAGAAGCTGATAGAGTCCGAGCATGATGCCAATGTAGAGCTTACTCAAACCCAACTCGACTATTCCACTCTCCTCGAACAAATTGATAAATACAAATCTGAAGCTAAGGAAAAAGAAGATATTGCATATGATGAGGGAGTTAAGAAGGCAGAAGAAGACCTAGCTCTGCAAATCCCTCAACTTCGTGATGCGTATTTCAGCAAAGGTTGGCATGTCGCTTTGACTGTTGTTGAAGTTCCATCATCCTCAGAGCTTTTCTCTAAGCATGCTTCTTCTGAGCTCTTCACAGCCACCTGTTTCATAATCAACACTAAGAATATTTTTGATTCTTTTTGATGTAATCACCCACAGATCTTTTTGTACTCTTCTGCAGTTTAAATGAAAATCACAACTTCTGTTATGCAATTTATTTTGATGAAGGCTTAGAAAACCTTTTATGCATTTAGAAAAAATTCTGACTTTGAGGCTCTTGAAGTTATGACCCTTGCACGACCCTTCTTCAAAGAGCTCGGTCCCTCAACGGGGACCTTTTTATACTTAAAAGAATATCAAGTCTCTTGAAGTTATGGCCATTTTTCGGCCCTTCTTCAAAGAGCTCGGTCCCTCAACGGGGACCTTTTTATACTTAAAAGAATCTCAAGTCTCTTGAAGTTATGGCCCTTATTCAGCCCTTCTTCAAAGAGCTCAATCCTTTAATAAGGACCTTTTTATACTTAGAAAAATCTCAAGTCTCTTGAAGTTGTGGTCCTTGCTCAGCCTTTTTTTAAAGAGCTCGGTCCATCAGTAGATTTACTCAAAGTCCCCTTGAGATCTAAGAGCATTTCTACTCCGCACCAACCCACCAATCTGATTGGACTCAAACCCATCTCTAGTCAGCTTACATCATCATGCCTAGATGAGTGCCTAGATTTGAACAGGTGGTTGCGCCTGATTTAAGCTTTAGACTTCTATCAGATTTTTTGGCCTCCCTGCCTTAACAGTAGAACATATATAAAGCAAAGCAAGCGTAGAAAAAGAATCCTCGAATTTTTATTGATAACTTCGACTTGATACATTCGTTGCTAATATACCATCGCTTAAGGGACACCCTTAAATTTTCGAAGGCACTTCGGAGTTCTATTTAAAAAAGTATTTTTTAGAAATATAACTTTCTGAGGTTCGCAATGTTCCAGGGGCGCAGTTCTGCCTTATGATCCAAGGTCTCACGTTCGTAATACCTGCTGTCCCCAACTCTAGCTACTTTGTATGGACCTTCCCAGTTTGCCCCGAGCTTCCCATGGACTGAGTTCTTAGCCGATCCCAATACACGCTTAAGTACTAGGTCTGTAAGTGTGAAAGACCGAGGATTTACATTCTTGTTATAAGCTCGAGACATCTGATTCTGATATGAAGTCATTCTTATTGCGACCTGCTCTCTCTTTTCCTCTGCCAAATAGAGATCTCGTGCGATGACGACGTCATTAATGATGCTTTTGACCAACTCGGTCTTTAAGGTCTGTAAGCCAATCTCCAATAGAATAACAGTTTCCATCTCATATGCTAAGGCGAAGGGAGTCTCTCTAGTTGAGCGCCGAAGTGTGATTCGGTACGTCCACAGAACACTTGACAACTCTTCTACCCATCTCTCTTTAGCATCCTCCAGCCTTTTCTTGATTCTATCTAAGATTGTTTTATTAGAGATCTCTGCTTGTCCATTACTCTGAGGGTACGCAGGGGTAGAATAATGATTCCGAATCCCGAAATGTTGACAAAAAGTTTTGAAAGGATGACTATCGAATTGTGTGTCATTATCTGAAATAAGTGTATGTGGGATCCCAAATCTGGTAATGATGTATTTCCAGACAAATTTTCTTGTATCAGTATCTCTGACGTTGGCTAGGGGCTCGACTTCCATCCACTTAGTAAAATAATCAGTCACAACAAGAAGGTACTTCTTGTTGCCTGGTGCCAGAGGTAATGGTCCCACTATGTCTAGTTCCCACTGAACAAATGGCCACAGGCTAGTCAATGGAAGCAACTCCTAAGAAGGTTCTCGATATCTGTGAGAATTTTTGACATTTCTCGCACCGTCTTACGAATTGTTGCGCGTCCTTCTGCATATATGGCCACAAAAAACCTTGAGAGATGTTTCGGTGAGCCAAAGATCTCCCACCAGTGTGAGCTCCGTAGCTTCATGAATTTCAAATAAGAAGTCTGAAATTGTCTTTGAGTGTACGCACTTTAAGTACGAGCCTCCAAACGAGCGTCAATAAAGCTCATCTTTGGTGAAAACCAGAATCTAGCTGCTTTCAAGCGTAGCTAATGGGCTTCCTTCTTGTCTTCGGGCAACGTTCCATCCTTTAGAAAGTTAACTATCGGGTCCATCCAGCTCGGCTCAACTTCGATACTTAAGGCTTCGTTCGTATTGCTCGGGAGAATACTAGGCTCAGACTGGAACTCAACAGTAATAGTCCTTTCACATTCCTGGTCAATGGTCGAAACCAACGACGCCAAAGCATCAACATGCGAGTTCTTTGCTCTTCCAACCTGCTGAATAGAGTATTCAGGTATCTTGTTCAATTCTTTTTCTGCAATGGCATAATAGGCTATCATTCTTTCATCATTTGCCGCATACTCCCCTATTATCTGATTCACCACTAGTTGTGAATCAGATAATATTTGGAGCTTCATTGCCCCTAGCTTGTCTGCTAGCTTTACTATTGCTATCAAAGTCTCCTACTCTGCTTCATTGTTTGAGGCCTAGAAGCTGAGCATGATGGCTTTCTCCAACAGGCATCCATCTGGATTTACTAGAGTGAGGCTAATGCCGGCTCCTTTTTGATTTGAAGATCCATCTTTAGATAGGGTCCAACCACCGCCGAGCTCTAACTCTCGGTTGCAAGTAGGTTCTTGGTTCGAATCGAACGTCGAACTCCCCTAGCTCCACCGCCCATTTAGCAACACGTCCCGATAGATCGGCTTTATGGAAGTATGATTTCAGTGGTTGGTCAGTAAGTACTGTGATTTGGTGGGCTTGGAACTAATCAGTGCTAGGACAAGTTTTTCCAACGGAGTATACCTCGATTCTGCATTTAAGAGCATCTTGCTCACATAGAAAATGGGTTTCAGTTTCCCACAATCATTCTTCATCAATGCCCCACTTACAGCATGCTCTGATACAGCCAGATAAAGGTAAAGTTTTTCCTCGAGTGTCAGGGTCGATAGAATCGATGAAGATGCTAAGTATGCCTTCAGATTTGTAAACACTTCCTCATATTCCTGACTCCAGAATGCTCCCTTCTTTCCTTTGATAGATTGAAAGAAGGGTCTGCACTTATCAGATGCACGAGATATGAATCTCCCGAGTGCTACTGTCATTCCTGTTAGCCTCTGCACCCCTTTTACAGTTCAAGGGAATTGCAGTTCGACAATGGCCTTTACTTGCTCGGGATTCACCTCTATTCTTCGGTGAGTAACCAGAAATCCCAAGAATTCCCCGAGCTGACCCCAAATGCGCATTTTGAAGCGTTTAATTTCATATTGTACATCCGTAGAACATCGAATGTGCTCTTGAGGTCGGCACAGTGTCTTGTGGCCTTTTGACTTTTTATTACCATGTCATCAATATAAACTTCTATTGTATTGTCTATCATATGTGAAAACATTTTATTCACCAACCTCTGATATGTTGCTCCAGCATTCTTCAATCCGAATGACATTACATTGTAACAGTACGTTCCATTTGGCGTTATGAAGGTAGTCTTTTCCTTAATCTTCCTCTACTAGAGGATCTGATGATATCCCTTGTAGGCATCTAGAAAGCTCATCTGCTCGTGTTCAATAGTGGCATCTACCAATTCATCTATCTTCGGTAAGAGGAAGCTACCCTTTGGACATGTTTTGTTTAGGTCGGTGAAGTCAACACAGACCCTCCACTTCCCATTTTTCTTCTTTACTACAATAGTGTTTGACAGCCAGGTCGAATACTGTACTTCCCTAATTGTTCGAGACTCCAATAAACGTATTACTTCCTCCTTCACTGCCTCTTGATGTTGAGGCGCTGACCTCCTTAGTTTTTGCTTGATTGGCTTGAAGCTCGAGTCGCTGTTCAACTAATGACATGCTATACTTCGGACGGTACGCTGGGCATATCGGTAGTGGTCCATGTAAAAACATCGGCATATTCTCATAAAAGAGTGACGAACTCAGTTTTCTGTTCGAGACTAAGAACAGTCCCTAACAAGAAGTATTTTTCGTGATCCCCAACCTTGTCTAAAGGCACTTTAGTCAAGTCTTCAATTGTTCAGTCCGTAACTTCCTTTTCGGCGCCTAAAGGTACTTTAGGGCCTTCTTCGACAGCTTGGTCAGTTGGTTTAACCAAGCTGTAAAAAGTTAATTGTTATTTTGCCTCCTCGGACATTGAGCTCTTCTCGCGAGCTTCAATCCCTCCTTTGGGTTTGACTGAGACTAACAAACAAGTTCTAACACTGACTTGGTCTCCTAAGATATTTACTACTCCTTTAGCTGAAGGGAATCTCAGTAGTTGATGGTACGTTGAGGATACCGCCTTCATTGTGTGTAGCCAGGACCGCCCCATTATCGCGTTATATGCCGAGACTGTATCCACTATTAGAAATTCAGTCATGACACAAACTGGTCCTGTCTTTACAGGCAATGTGATCTTCCCCCTGGGAAGGACTATTTTGCCACTAAAGCCAATAAGTGGAGTATTTGAAGGCTTAAGATCTTCCTTCTTAAGACCAAGTTTCTCAAATAGATCCGAATACATGATTTCTGATAAACTGCCTAGATCAATCAACACCTTTTTTACATCAAAATTCGCAATCCGAAACGTAACGACTAGTGCGTCATTATGCAGTTGGTAAACTCCAACCAAGTCCTACTCGGTGAAACAAATTGCTTCGGCTGACTCTTCTTCTATCTTGATCCTTTTGTTGGTTACCTCCAGGGTCAACCACAACTCATAGACTTCTCTCTCGTTGGCAATTTTTTGAATATAAGCCCGAGCAGAATTATTTGTGGACATTTTGTGGGTTGGTTGCAGCATAGATCACATCAATCACTCCTGCTGGAGTGTTATGGTCCCCTTTTGGCTCGGTCCTCCCTCCATCGAATTTTTGTTTACCTTCTATGAACTCGGTGAGATGTCCAACCTGGACCAGCTCCTCCAAATGCTACTTTAGAGATCAGCAGTTCTCAGTCATATANTAAAAGAGTGACGAACTCAGTTTTCTGTTCGAGACTAAGAACAGTCCCTAACAAGAAGTATTTTTCGTGATCCCCAACCTTGTCTAAAGGCACTTTAGTCAAGTCTTCAATTGTTCAGTCCGTAACTTCCTTTTCGGCGCCTAAAGGTACTTTAGGGCCTTCTTCGACAGCTTGGTCAGTTGGTTTAACCAAGCTGTAAAAAGTTAATTGTTATTTTGCCTCCTCGGACATTGAGCTCTTCTCGCGAGCTTCAATCCCTCCTTTGGGTTTGACTGAGACTAACAAACAAGTTCTAACACTGACTTGGTCTCCTAAGATATTTACTACTCCTTTAGCTGAAGGGAATCTCAGTAGTTGATGGTACGTTGAGGATACCGCCTTCATTGTGTGTAGCCAGGACCGCCCCATTATCGCGTTATATGCCGAGACTGTATCCACTATTAGAAATTCAGTCATGACACAAACTGGTCCTGTCTTTACAGGCAATGTGATCTTCCCCCTGGGAAGGACTATTTTGCCACTAAAGCCAATAAGTGGAGTATTTGAAGGCTTAAGATCTTCCTTCTTAAGACCAAGTTTCTCAAATAGATCCGAATACATGATTTCTGATAAACTGCCTAGATCAATCAACACCTTTTTTACATCAAAATTCGCAATCCGAAACGTAACGACTAGTGCGTCATTATGCAGTTGGTAAACTCCAACCAAGTCCTACTCGGTGAAACAAATTGCTTCGGCTGACTCTTCTTCTATCTTGATCCTTTTGTTGGTTACCTCCAGGGTCAACCACAACTCATAGACTTCTCTCTCGTTGGCAATTTTTTGAATATAAGCCCGAGCAGAATTATTTGTGGACATTTTGTGGGTTGGTTGCAGCATAGATCACATCAATCACTCCTGCTGGAGTGTTATGGTCCCCTTTTGGCTCGGTCCTCCCTCCATCGAATTTTTGTTTACCTTCTATGAACTCGGTGAGATGTCCAACCTGGACCAGCTCCTCCAAATGCTACTTTAGAGATCAGCAGTTCTCAGTCATATAGCCCACATCCCTGTGATATGAACACCTGAAGTTTGGATTCCTTTTAGAAGGATCTCCTATTAACTTGTTCGGCCATTTAAAAAATGACTTTGTCTTGATCTAGCTTAGTAGCTTGTATATGTGTTCCTTGAATAATGTATTTACCCCCAGAAATGGAGACTTTTGAGGATATTCATCCTTCTCATTCTTCCTTCCTCCCTTTCTGTTTGGCTCGGTCTGCTTGTCCCTGTCGAACTGCCTCTTGCTAGGATGTTCTTTAACTCCGTCCCTGGATAAGTCGTCATCAACTTTGACAAACTTTTCAATTCTTGACATCTGCTCTTCCAGATCCGTGGCTGGCCTTCTTGTGAGTGACTGATATAGGGGGTTTTCCTTCGGCAACCCGATCTTGAAGGATGTAACATCAATTTATGGATTGCATCCTTCGACCTCATTCATAGTTTCTCAATAACGATGAGCGTACTCTCGCAGACTTTCATTATTTTTCTTCTTTAGCATCAGTAGTGCCCCAACATCCGTCGACTGTTTACTGCTCGTTATGAATCGAGCTGTGAACTGTTCGACTAACTAAGACCACCCGTCGATCGTTCCCTTCGGTAGGCTGTCAAACCACTTCATGGATGACTCCCCAAGACTACTAGGGAAGATAGTGCAGAGCAAGGCTTCATTTTGTCGATGAACGGTCATCAGTTGTCTGTAATGTCTTATGTGTGAGGCTGGGTTGGTCTTCCCGTAATATAGTTTAAAGTTCGGGACGGTGAATTTACTCGAAATTTGTCCCTTTTCGATCCAAACTGTAAATGAAGATGACTTCAAACTGTCTCCATATTCTCCTGTTGCTCTTCTGGCTAGGACCCTAGCCGACCTCTGTTCTGGTCTTCTCAGACGGTTGTTGAGTTCCTCGGTAATGTATTGTTTCCATGCAACCTCCTCTTGAACCCGAGGTTTCTTCTGTTACTGACGATTTTTATTATTACTTCTGATTATGTCGGGCTTCCTCTCAAGACTTTCCCAACGGTTCTCTCTCACACGTTTCTCTTTCTTGGTCATCTCTTTTATCCTGGTTTTCAGCTCTTCATTTTCTTTGATCAGATCTTTTTCCCTGGCATAAGATTTCTTGAATAACTTGTCATGAGCATCAACTCTATCCTGCAGGAATTGAACCAACTTTACTAGGAAGTGGTTTTCTCCCTCGGCATGGAGGGATTCATCACGATCTTCAATTTGATGGTTCAGATTCTTCAAGGCCTTGAAACTGGCAAAGGACATTTCGTTGCCTTCGTGGGATCTAGATGGGCTTTTTCTTGCGTGCAACAGAGCGTTGCTATCAGGAGGGAGGGATGTAGGATTAGAGTCTCCCAAGACAAAACTGCCTCTAGGTAATCCAATTGCGCTTTTGAGTTTCGACATTGTAGCTTTTTGTTGCGAAAGATGAAAATTTTCCCATAGACAGCGCCAAATGTAGGAGGCAAAAAATTGAGAATACCTCCTATAGGAATTGAAAAATTGATGTGTTTCTGAACTCGATCTCCCAGTCTTCCCTTACCTACAAAACGAACAAATTGCACAAGATCGAAGTATTTCGATTGAAAGCACTCCGATGTTTAAATCAGTAAAGATACTGGAACAAATGGATGAAGACCAAGAGAGTTCAGCGTACCTTTCACCTTGGTCTATTCTGTTTTTATAGATCCTTGTCCTCTTAGGGTTTCCATAAATTTTGATTCAAAGTGACACACACCTTCCTTCAATTCAGTCATTCAGTTTGGGAAGTTGTTGATATTTCTCTAACAATTTCTTCTGATATCTATAATTTCGTTGATTTGTTTATCTAATTGCCTAAGTTATATGCGAATCTTTATCTTTCCATCTATTGTTTTGAACAGTTCGGATATAGCGAATGCCGAGCAGACTCGATGTTTGCCGAACAGTTTTAGGAATCTAGCTTGGCACAAACCGATCTCTTCTATTGTCTTCCCGAACACTTTAATGAACTCGACTTGGTATAAGTCGAGCTCTTTCCATGCTTAGCTGAATAGATTGATGAGTTCGATCATAAAGAGAATCGAACTTTTTCTTTGATTGCCGAACCTTTAATCAACTCGGCTCGGTTAAAAGGCTTAATAAAGGATTCTTCATCACGTGTCTTATCTTGTCAATACCACGTGAGCACATTTAATGTCATATCACGTGTAATCATAAACTTTAACCCTTTCAAATAAGTTTTATGTTATTCTGCGTGTTTCTTGTATATTTAAAAAAATAAATGAGCAAAAAATGAATCTAAATTAAAAAAAAAGTCTCAAATTTAAGTTTAAAAATAATTATAATTTATGAAAATTAGGTGATAAATAATAAATCAGTCAATTAAATTTGATTAAAATAAATTAAAAATAGTGTGAGGCGATAACTTACATTTTTCAATATTTACATAAACATATGTAAGATTGAAAAAATAAAAGTAATATATAAATGATAATTCGATTGTATTGTGTCAAAATTTATTTAATATATGTCCGTCCTACTTATAATCATATATAATTTAACAAGTTTGTGTCGTATTTTGTTGAAGTTATGTCGACTTGCTGATTTGAGAGGTTAAATAATTTCACCACTTTATCATCCAATCTACAAAGACTAAATTCAAACACATCCAATCTACAAAGACTAAATTCAAACTCATTAATGTTGTTTTAATCTTTTAGTTGTTCTTAGACTATACCTAAAATTACAAAACTAGTTAAAATTAGGAACCAAAGTTAATTTAATTGAATCTTAAAAAATAATTTTGGGGGGCCCAAATATTACTATTTATTTAGGTGCCCTAGATGTGACTTTAGTGGCTTATGTCTAGGGCCGGCCATGCCTCCACTTTTGTTGAACACTATCTCATCTAAAAGTTTAAGTTGTTAGAGAAAAATGTAATAAAAATATTTATCTAATACTTCCCCTCATGTAAGACCTCTCTTTATGTGGTACATCCATGCAAGCAACTTTTTTTATTTTTTTGGTAGGGAGGAGGCTTGAGGAGATTCGAACTCAAGATCTTTCGAACTCAAGATCTTTAGGCTCTGATATCATGTTGAATACTATCTCATCTAAAAACTTAAGCTCTTAGAAAGGAATATAACATAAATGTTCATCTAATAACTTTCAATCCCTGATCCAACTATCAGGTTCATTCATGTCTCTAACTAGGGGGATTTCCCATGTTTTCTATCGTCCAGATGATAATTTCCTCGTGCAAAATTTAGGAGGCGGCCAGTTTGCCATGCCCAACCTAACTCAAATGACATTATGCTAGTGCATTGTCCCATTGGACCCAGATCCATGGTTCAAATTTGTGTTATTAACCATCAACTCGGTGAGCTCTAAAAATCATTGGCCACAGCCTTGTGGAACTTTACTAGATGATGACATGCATGGAATGCTCGATAGAAGAATAAGTTGAACATGATGAAGATTTTGACTAAAATACAATTATTTGATGATTTAGGATTGCCTCAAAATTATATTCGACAACTTGACCTAGTCGCGTGAGACTTGTGATTTAAATAAGATGTGGAGTGGTATTGGATCGGAAGGTGTCGAGTCGAATAAGACTCAGCCAAGTCATATCGGAGATGGTCGATACTTTGAACCATGCCCAAATCTGGCCTAGAAAAACTGTTTCACAAAGGGTCTAGGGTTTAGGAGGCATAAGAATTTGCCCCCTTCTCCAACTTGCACATTCTGCCACAATAAAATTGAAGAAAGAGCACCTAATCGGCTACCCCATCGTAACTATACATATTAGGAACTAGATGTCAACACAAGAAATTAAGGAAAAATCAGAGTATCATAACTTCTACCTAAAAGAATACAAATATAGAGTTCTATAGATTACACTAAATTTCATGTCCATGGCATACTGGATGCAGACATTAATACTTTCCATATGGAGGCGGCCAGAGCCCCAGAAGTTACTCAGCACTTACCTTGGAGTCGCAATGTGAATGCCTGCAAAGCAAGAAGAACTTCTTTCAACTTATCCTTAGTTTCAGCATCAGTCAAGTTGCCATCACTATCAAACTTCAAAGGAGGTTGGAATGCGTTGAGGAAAAATTCAGGCTTATTAATGAAATGAAGGTCAACGTAAACTCCAATCTGGCGGAGATGATACTGTGATCGTCCACCACCAAAACCTCCTCCCGCACTGACGATAGCAGCAGCTTTGTCAGCCCAGACATTTGTTGGTCTAGATGCCCAATCAATTGCATTCTTTAAAGGGCCTATTATGATGGCAAAGAAATAGTGGTTAAACTTGAACGATGAGCAATGGAAACAACACGCACCACTGCAGTATATCTTGACAATTGAAGCATTTTTATACATTAAGCCTCTAACTAATTCTAAGTGTTAACTACTGAAATAAATTCCAACCGATCTGTAAATCACTTGATGGCTTTGTGAGCAACTTAACAGATCCAACAACTGCAACTATGTTGGATGAAATACAGTTTAGCAATGTAGTTGATAACAAATAGGAAAGATCAGGGATGCAACAGCCACCAGCTACCACACAATCAATCATTTTATGGAGATTGTCGAACAAGAAAAACCAAAAATAATTTATTCAGATACATTAACATAATTTCTAAATATGTCATGATCTAATATATAGACATAAATATGTCTGATAACATTACCAATGCGGAAACTGCTTAAAGATTTTTTGAAGCCAACAAAATCTCTAAATATACAATTACCGTAGCACAGAAAAGAGCAGAAAGCAACTTCTGATGTAAGTAGCAATTTCAAACTTTGACATTTATATCTGGCAGTTAATTAGAAGATCATAGCCACCATTTACATTATCTAAGGCCTAACTTTTGAGAATCTTAAGCTGCTACATGGGTAAAAGCACAGGTAATCACAATAAGCCTCCCCAAATAGGTTCTACTTAGAGATTTCTGATTATGTTTACTCACCTCACTCCAAGCAATGGTTTGGGCAGGTTGAAATGCTTAATCCAGAATTTAGGAAACAACTTACAAAATCAGAACCTGGATCTGCAACAAATCAGAAGCTCCTTTTGCTTTCCCTACATATTTTCCCTTTAGAATTGTCTTGAATGTAACACAGATCTCATATTAGGTACAATTGTCTGGTGCTACTTACAAGACTGAGGTTTTTTTTTTTACAGGGTTTGTCCAGGCTTGCGCTGATTACCCTTAGCAACCGTGGCTTGATAATGTCTAGAGTATGTCCCAAATGGACAAAGTTGGCTAGCTCTTAGAGGGTGTGAGAATCGATTGAATCTCAGACTTTTGGATTACCAAAAAACAGGCCCAATCAGTTGACCACCCCAAGGGTTTACAAGACTGAGTTTATGGGTTGGAATCATGGCAACCAATTTACCCAATAGTGGCAAAATCCATCCCTCCTATCCAACACCCCCAATTAATGGAACCAAACATACCCTATAATCCTGTAAGATTTATCAACTACCTACAAGGATTACTTGAGATATTAGTATAATATGACAAGGAGTTCTTAGTACCAGTTGAAATTTCAAATCATTTATCCTTCACATCGTGTATGCCTTTGAGAAGCCTCCACAGTCCTCACAGAATCACACACACACACATGTATGTACAAATCTTCACATTGAAGTCGACAATTATAGTACCAGAGACTGAATAATTGTACTCGGGCGAAGCGAAGAGGATGCTGTCGGCGGCANGGAGATTGTCGAACAAGAAAAACCAAAAATAATTTATTCAGATACATTAACATAATTTCTAAATATGTCATGATCTAATATATAGACATAAATATGTCTGATAACATTACCAATGCGGAAACTGCTTAAAGATTTTTTGAAGCCAACAAAATCTCTAAATATACAATTACCGTAGCACAGAAAAGAGCAGAAAGCAACTTCTGATGTAAGTAGCAATTTCAAACTTTGACATTTATATCTGGCAGTTAATTAGAAGATCATAGCCACCATTTACATTATCTAAGGCCTAACTTTTGAGAATCTTAAGCTGCTACATGGGTAAAAGCACAGGTAATCACAATAAGCCTCCCCAAATAGGTTCTACTTAGAGATTTCTGATTATGTTTACTCACCTCACTCCAAGCAATGGTTTGGGCAGGTTGAAATGCTTAATCCAGAATTTAGGAAACAACTTACAAAATCAGAACCTGGATCTGCAACAAATCAGAAGCTCCTTTTGCTTTCCCTACATATTTTCCCTTTAGAATTGTCTTGAATGTAACACAGATCTCATATTAGGTACAATTGTCTGGTGCTACTTACAAGACTGAGGTTTTTTTTTTTACAGGGTTTGTCCAGGCTTGCGCTGATTACCCTTAGCAACCGTGGCTTGATAATGTCTAGAGTATGTCCCAAATGGACAAAGTTGGCTAGCTCTTAGAGGGTGTGAGAATCGATTGAATCTCAGACTTTTGGATTACCAAAAAACAGGCCCAATCAGTTGACCACCCCAAGGGTTTACAAGACTGAGTTTATGGGTTGGAATCATGGCAACCAATTTACCCAATAGTGGCAAAATCCATCCCTCCTATCCAACACCCCCAATTAATGGAACCAAACATACCCTATAATCCTGTAAGATTTATCAACTACCTACAAGGATTACTTGAGATATTAGTATAATATGACAAGGAGTTCTTAGTACCAGTTGAAATTTCAAATCATTTATCCTTCACATCGTGTATGCCTTTGAGAAGCCTCCACAGTCCTCACAGAATCACACACACACACATGTATGTACAAATCTTCACATTGAAGTCGACAATTATAGTACCAGAGACTGAATAATTGTACTCGGGCGAAGCGAAGAGGATGCTGTCGGCGGCAGCGATCTTCTGACGGAAAGCCTCGACGACCGGAGGGTAAGTTCCGTCGACCTCGAGATCCGTGTTTACAAATGGCAGTGGCGATATGTCGATGTACTCTATCTGCATACCGTTGATCGATTCCTTGCTTATCTGTATAGCTAAAACATTCACCAAAACCACCAATTCCTTATTCAACTCAGTAATTCTAGATAGAGAGAGAGAGGGAGAGAAGTACCTGAACGGAGGAGGCCGCGATTGTAGGAACCTTTGCGGAGAGAACCACAGAGAGCTGCGACTTGGATCACTGGTGTCGCTGCAGCTGCTACAGCTGCCATTTTCCGTTTCTCTCTCTTAGTCAAAGGTTCACCCACTTGTTGCTTGTTGCTTGGTTCACCCACTGCTACTGCCGCCGCCGCCGCCGCCGCGGGGTCACAATCTCAAATTTTGTAGTGGACCAATCCATCCGAATTCTAGATTACAGAAGAGCCACGTAACTTTGTTACAATAAAAGTGGAGTGGGGCCAATTATATGGTTACTACCGGATCGGCCATATTTTGCATTAATGGAATGGGTCCTATATCACATGGGTGTATTATAATAAGACACTTAATATATTTTTTCAATACAAAGTTGTCAGCTTTTTTGATGGACCAATTAGAGTTCAGCACAATTTTCAAAACTCGTCAAAATACGTATCTCAAGAAAATATCAATTCAAAGAACATAACTTTTAAACAGTAAGTAACACTATAGTTCCTCTGTAAAGATGAGTGAAAGACCCAAAAGGAGGGAGGTCTCAAGTCAGAACACCTTGGCTCTATACTTCACACATACACCTGTATTATTTTTTCTAGTTTATGCACTCGTCTATACAAATATTGATCGCAATACTGATTTAGGCATTGAAGGGACCTCTCTTGGCTTAATGCCGGGGGTTCCTCTAACATTTTTTTGTTTTGCAACTCATGAACTGGGTGATATTCGAAAATTGGGGGCGCATCTTCAACATTTTCAGTGATTGTGTGAATTTTAGCCCGTACAATTTGGTGTCGTCTGTGGGATCAATAATCCTACTTTTAAAATAAAAGTGGGTTCAAGGATCCCGCTTTAACATTGTTGCTTTAAAAATTATATTGAGAACCTTTATAGGTTCTATCAACTCATAGGTATTGATTGACATNGAGAGAGAGGGAGAGAAGTACCTGAACGGAGGAGGCCGCGATTGTAGGAACCTTTGCGGAGAGAACCACAGAGAGCTGCGACTTGGATCACTGGTGTCGCTGCAGCTGCTACAGCTGCCATTTTCCGTTTCTCTCTCTTAGTCAAAGGTTCACCCACTTGTTGCTTGTTGCTTGGTTCACCCACTGCTACTGCCGCCGCCGCCGCCGCCGCGGGGTCACAATCTCAAATTTTGTAGTGGACCAATCCATCCGAATTCTAGATTACAGAAGAGCCACGTAACTTTGTTACAATAAAAGTGGAGTGGGGCCAATTATATGGTTACTACCGGATCGGCCATATTTTGCATTAATGGAATGGGTCCTATATCACATGGGTGTATTATAATAAGACACTTAATATATTTTTTCAATACAAAGTTGTCAGCTTTTTTGATGGACCAATTAGAGTTCAGCACAATTTTCAAAACTCGTCAAAATACGTATCTCAAGAAAATATCAATTCAAAGAACATAACTTTTAAACAGTAAGTAACACTATAGTTCCTCTGTAAAGATGAGTGAAAGACCCAAAAGGAGGGAGGTCTCAAGTCAGAACACCTTGGCTCTATACTTCACACATACACCTGTATTATTTTTTCTAGTTTATGCACTCGTCTATACAAATATTGATCGCAATACTGATTTAGGCATTGAAGGGACCTCTCTTGGCTTAATGCCGGGGGTTCCTCTAACATTTTTTTGTTTTGCAACTCATGAACTGGGTGATATTCGAAAATTGGGGGCGCATCTTCAACATTTTCAGTGATTGTGTGAATTTTAGCCCGTACAATTTGGTGTCGTCTGTGGGATCAATAATCCTACTTTTAAAATAAAAGTGGGTTCAAGGATCCCGCTTTAACATTGTTGCTTTAAAAATTATATTGAGAACCTTTATAGGTTCTATCAACTCATAGGTATTGATTGACATAGTAAATTATCCATTTTACCCTCACACCATAATTCCTACTCTCTCTCTCTCTCTCTCACGCTTAAACACACACACTGACACACAGTCACACACATAATGGGAGAAGAATCCAACCACTATGAATATGGATTTCAAGGTTACTTATGGAGCCAAAAATCAATTAAAAGGTTCTGTGTTGATTATGTAAGATTAATTTTATTTGGTTCAATAAATTATTTTTTGTGATTTGTGAATGAGTTTGTGAAGGAGATGCTTGAGTTGATTTTGTGACATTATATTTTTTGTTCAAACAAATGATTTTTGGTGATTTGTGAATGGGCTTTATAACAAATCACGACTTGTTGCTGAGCCCCGTAATAAACAGTTCTCTCTTTCTCTATAGAAGCTTAGCTTAGCTTAGCCATGGAAGAAAAAGATTTTTTTTTTGGTAAATCATGGAAGAAGAAGATGTGAAAAAGAGACCCAACAAGTCTTGAAAGTATTAGAAGCTTTAAAACAAGTTTCACACAAGTTCTCAACCGCGTGAAGTGGTTTTACAGGTGTGGCTGTGGTGATTGTGATGGAGTTCCAGTTGGATACTAGTCTGACATTTTTTCTTGCCTAGAAAGCGGATTTACTAATAACGATTTCTAACGATATTAGAAATATATTTTATTAAAAGTGGGGTTGTTGATTTCATTTTTATTAGAAAAATGAGATTATTGATTCCATTTTTAAAAAGTATTATAGTTTGGTAAATAAGTTTAAAAATGCCATAGATCGGTGAATTTGTTTAAAAATGACTGTACATTGGTAATAAATTCTTGTTTTGTCTTAGAAGAAATTTCAAGTCTTGTATGATCACATCAATAGGCTATTATGCTTTGTAGTTACAGACCATTTCTGCATGGATGATCATTTATGAGTCTCCTTCGGTAGTTACATAGCTCCAATGCTCTTCATTAGCCTATATTGCTGCCAATGCTTCAACTTCCATTGGATCAACTTCTAGTCTTGTTGCAATCCTCGCCCCTATTACTGTTCCTTTTGAATCCCTAGCTATTGCAGCTATGCATGATCTACTTTTTCCAATTGTTGCATCCACATTAATTTTAATTCCTTCTTCCTCTGGGGGTTTTCATTTATGGACATGGTTTTGAATCTCCTTGCATGAAGGTAATGTGGGATTGGCATTTGGCAGCTTTACCTACTTGAAATCATTGTAAGCTTGCATAATTTCCTATTTTATAAAATAAGGAATGACTCTTTCCTTCTTGAATTTGACCTTGTTTCTCCATTTCCAAATGATGGTAGCAAGGATAGCTGAAAATAGAATGATGCATGGTTTAGTGTTGGGTAGCCAGCCAAAAAATAAAGTTGGATTTAGAATATTGTGCAGCAATTCCTGAATGGTGAAATGACAGAACGAGTCAGTTCGTATGCCCTAGGTGGTGAACCAGATCATTCTTGCAAGGAGCAGAGGAAGAAAATATGCTTAGCCATTTCTGGACTTGTTTGACAGAGTGGGCATAGAATATCTGCCATAAGGATCCTTGATGCCAAAAGAACTTCTATGAAAATGCTTTCTGTTGCCATTATCCAAAGAATCATTTTTGTGCTTTCATGTATTTGTCCTTTCCAAAGCTTGATCCAGTCAATTTCCTGCAGGTGGTAACCCACATAGTCTTGATCATTTATGAGCGTCTGGTAGGCATTTTTTGGATTGGAAATCTCCCATGGTTTTAGGGAATCCGTATCATTGTGTCCTCTCTTGGAAAGGAAGGAATTTTATTCTTAATATAACTTTGATTGTTTAAGGATCAAAGCAGGTGGATATCAAGTTTAGATTTCAAGCCTTGAATTCAATCAATTTTGCTACTTGTGTTGGCACAACATCTAGATCATGAGCAAGTTGAACACAAAAGCCAGGAATGAAGGGCAACTAAGAGTATGTCCAAATATTTATTTTTGTGTCTGTACCAACTAGGTAACAAGCTCCTTGCTCCACTATAGATTTGCACAGGAGGATATGTTTCCATATTGGTGAGTCATGAAGTTGTTGTTGAACAAACTGGAAGGAGTTTCTTGAACAATATATCTTGTTAAATAGTTGTGTCCAAAGTTTGGGGTTGTTGGAAGTAAGTTGTCATCCTAGCTTTGCCATGAGGGATTTGTTGATGTCCATGGTCTTTCTGAACCCTCATCCACCCACACTCTTTGGCTTGCACATATAATCCCAGGATTTGATTGCCATGGCTTTGTGATCTTCTACGTGTCCCCTAGTAGAAACTTCTTATTTTGCTGTCAAATTTGTTGCAAATGGTGATTAACAAGAGAAAAGGCTGCATAGTGTATACATGCATTGAAAGTGTTGTATACTTTATCAGTGTGGCTCTACTTGCATATGAAATTACTTTTGCTTTCTAGCCTTGGAGGTTTGAATTTAGGTTTTCTAGTATAGGCTGAAAGGCTCTTGTTCTAGCCCTACTGATGAATAGTGGAAGTCCTAGGTATGTATTAGTTGTGGATCCCTTCTTTAGGCTAAGAAAACTTTTGACTTCTTGAACAACTAATCTTTGGACATTCTTACAGAAGTAGATTTGGATTTCTCCTTATTGATGAGCTAACCTAACTGGCTCTCATATTTTGTTTCAGCTATTGTTTCTGCCTCTTGAGCATCTACCCTGCCAAATATCAGTAGATCATCGATGAACATAAGGTGTGTTAAGGGCTCATAGTTCCTGGTCATTGTTTCCCTGAGAATCAATTTATAAAGAACATTAGCACATGTGATGAATAGAAAAGGGAGATAGAATCACCTTGTCTAAAGCCACATTTTGGATTAATCCTACTTACAGGACCACCATTGATCAGGACTGAGAGGGATGTGGTGGTTAGGCATTGTTTAATCCAACACACAAATTGTTTTGGGAAACCCAAAAGATGTAGGATATGTAAGATAAAGGGTCATTCTACTCTATCAAAAGCTTAGCCATGTCCACTTTTAATAGCAAGAGTGCCCCCTTTATCTTTTTTTTCCTTTTTACTATATTTTATGCTATATTTCTACTAGGTACAAATGCAGATTGATATGGAGAAATGAAACTGGTCTAAACATGGTCTAAGTTTGTTAGCTAGGATTTTTTAGAACAATTTGTATGCAACATTGCACAAACTGATTGGTCTATAGTCCTCGACTATGTAAGATTTTGGAGAATTGGGGATGAGGCATATATGGGTTTTATTGAGTTTAGTAAGTAAATGTCCCTTGACAAAAAAGCATCTTACCATGTTAATTAGGTCATTTCCTATACTATGCCAATAAGTATTGTAGAAGATGGCTGACATGTCATCTGGGTCTGGACCTTTAAAGGAGGGCTTTGCAAAAAGGGTGGCGTTTATTTCTTCTGGCGAGGGGATTACACATAGTTGTGTCTGTTGGTCATAACTGAGAATTGGGGTTATCAAATCTTCAAGGTCAAGGGGAAAAATTGGGTTAGATGTGGTAAATAAATGCTGAAAGTAAGAAATTGGTTACCAATCTGCTCTCTTTCGATTGACCATGAACCATCCTCGAGCTTGAGACACTCAATAAAATTTCTTTTACCTCTGAAAATGGTTGTGGTGTGGAAGAACTTTGTATTGGTGTCACCCTCTTTCATCCATTGTACCATAGATCTCTGCCTCCATACCATTTCCTCCCTCTTCAAATGTTCAGATAGTTCAAACTTTAGGACTTTTTCCTCAAAGATGTTATTTGGTGTAGGCTCTGACTGCTGCAAATGATTAATTTGAGCACAGACAGACTTCGCCTTTTGTATGCAATTCCCAAATGGAATTTGTTCCATTCTTTCAATGCCTCCTTGGATGATTGAAGTTTTCTATAGAATCTGTAAGCTAAGGATACAGTGGTTTTGGTGGTTCATGAGCTTTTTATAACATGATGACTAGTTAGGTCATAGCTTCAAATTTAAAGGGTTTAGAAAAGGAAGTATTTTCTCCTGAGGTATTCATTAGCAATGGGGAATGACTTGAGCATATGGCAGGAAGGTGATTGATTGTAGCTCTTGGGAATGGTAATATTTGCTTTATATTGGCCAGACCATCTCGTTTATTGGACTAGGTGAATGGGTTCCCAGAATACCCCAAGTCTACTAGCCCTTGCTCATTGATGAAATCTCCAAACCCCCTCTTGATGGAGTGGCAAAAGTTCTGCCTCCCTTCTCTTCAACTTAGGAACTAATGTTATTGAAATCACTAATAAACATTGTTGGACCTGTACATTCCTCATTGACTTGGTTCATGGCATCCCATAGCTATCCTCGTAGAATTCTTTTGGTAGGAATGTATATGCAATTAAAAAGCCACATGGGTTGGGTAGGTGATGAAAAAACCAATGCAAAAATTAGTTATGAATTGGATGTGATGATTTTGATGTCTAGTCCACTTTTCTGGCATATAGATATCCCTCCAGCTAATCCTCTTGCTAGCTGAATTTCTTGCTGATGGTATCCTAGTTGGCTCAAAAAAAATTTGGTTTTTTGGAGGGTGGTTTTTGTCTTAGAGAAGAATATGAAATCTGGGGGATACTCTCTTAATTGATCCCTTAAGTGACGAATTGTCAAGGCATGGGCTATTCCTCGACAATTCCATACATAGCCAATCATTGAGAGGTTGGTATAGGGTTAAGTTTTGGACATAGGGTGGGTCTAATGACAGGATCTAGTGCTATTTTTGGTTTTGTTGCTACCATCCTAGGAAGGTTTCTATTTATGAACTATTGAGGCTTTTTGCCAAATAGTTCATGTGCATAAAGTGGGGGACCATATTGTCTAAATGGAGGAGAAGAAAACAATAATATTTTTGAATATGGGTAGAGTTGGTGATGAAAATGAGGTGTAAGTAGAGGTGTGGTGAACTAAGTTAGGGTTATGATTGTAATTGATGTTGGGGGTGAAGTCGATAATGGGTTCGGGGCTGGGAGAGGGGGGAATTTTAGAAGGCGGACTTGCAGGGAGCTGATTTATGTGGTGGATCAAGGAGGTATCACCAGTAAAAGCATCTTAAACGCCCCCTCGCTACTTATTCCCTTTAGCTGTTTTGGCGAACAACCCTAAAAAATTCAGCTCCAACGCCCTAGCTATCCACCTCGCCAAAATCCAGGAAACCAAATCTGCTTGCCAGATCTTCAGAGGAGAAATTGCTCGCCAATTGCTGCTACTCCTTCCTACTGATCCTTCCTACTGTTACGAACCAGGTATTCATCTCCCCCTTGTCTTGCTCCTCTGCCTTGATCCTTCATGTTGATCCTTGCGAAGAAATTTAAGACTTTCTTGTGTTTTTGTTGTTTGTTTCTTGAATTTGGGTTTTGGGTTTTAATTACTTTGAGCAATAGATGGTTTCAAACATGTGAAGTGGTAAGGACATCAGATGGTTGAATTTGGGTTTTAGGTCCTGCTGATCCTTGTTGTTGTTGGGTTTTAATGATGTGCTAAAATTAGATATTTTCTATCTTTTGATTATATTATTGAAAAGTTTGATTATGTTTCTTTTCCTGTTTAATTATGTTTGATTATCTTTTTGTGCTCTAAGAAGTTTGATTTTGGTTTTTTTCCCTGTTTTTTTCCTTTTGTTGTGAAAGTCAGCTAAATTTAGTTGATCTAGTGGGTTAAAATAGAGAGCGTGGTTGGAGTGAATTTTAAAAAGTGACTATCTAAAGTAGAGAATTCAATATTTAAATATATTTTGAATAGCTATTTTGTTGAGTAGGGTTGGAGTTGCTCCAAAGAGAGGTAGATGAACTCTAATGACTTAAATCGATAACCAACCAGTCAATGGGTCATCACATTAAATTATCACTGGTCTCAACGCTATCAATCCAATGGCCATAATGAATTAAGTCCTCAAATTATACCCCTAAATTATGTCCCAATAGTATTAGTGTATTTATTTGGTGGCAAGGGAAAATTTTGATGCAATGAATCCAAGTACAAATTGGGTGGTATTTGAACAGTGTTGGTGGTTAGTGGCATGAGCCAGCGTTGGCTAGTGGCGCTGTTATCGCTATTGAAGATTTGAATCTATATTTGAACAATGGAGGTGGTTGGTGGCATGAGTCAGCAGTGGCTAGTGGCATGAGCCAACAGTGGCTAGTGACGTGGGTTGGCATTGACTGGTGGCGTGGGCTAATGGGGTTGGTCGTGCGTGAAGGCAATGTAGATGGTAGAGCAGTAGAAAGCCTGAGTAATGGGAAAGGAAACGGGAAGGGAATCATAATTTTATGGGTTTTAAGGGGGCTGGTACCTTTTTTAGAAATTATAGGGTAGAAAGTACCACTTTTAAAAATATAGGTCAAAAAGTACACAAGCCCCAACAAAACTCTAAAATACCCTCTTCAGTAGAATGAGAACCGATTCCTATATTTTTGCCTCCACAACTGAAACTTAAGAGCTCTCAATTGTTACACATAAATTCCTTAAATATCGTTGGAAACCCCCACTCTTACAAAAACTTTCATAAAACCTACTTTTGGATTTTCAAAACTTCCTAATGATTGTTACTGAAGAAGTGAAAATCACTGTTCATAAGTTATGGAGTTTTTGATTGTTTCACAGTGAATAAGTGGAAATCTTGTCGGAAAGTATACATCTTCCAATGTTTGGTGAGAAACCTTCCCTAAAACCTCATTTCTTTTCAAAACTTCATGTTGATCACTGAATAGGATGTGAAAATCCCTTTGAATAAGTGATGAATTTTTTGATGGGTTCACTATGAATAAGAGGAAATATCGGTATCAAATGGTGACGACCATACCGAAATTCATTGCTGAAGAAGAAGTTCGTTGAACTTTTTGGAAAAGAAGTTGATAACTCAAGAAAAATGTTGTTTCTTCCAGCGCTTTTATTTTATCTATTTTTTTTTCCTCAATTACCTTTCTACTTCTGGTACTTGGTACTACATGCATACTAAGTGTTCGATCATTTGCCAAAAAATAAAAAAAAACCAAAGAGGCCATAACATTGTGACATGCGTCATGTTAATGTATGCAATGTGACATTGACTTGCAGTAGTGTGACATTGGTTTGTAGCAGTGTGACATTTTCTAGTACTAGTGTGACATTATCTTGTAACATTGTGACATTATCATGCGAGACAATAAATCATCCTCCAAATCAGAAATCATCATCTTGATTATTACGATCATCCTCGTTTGAGTCATCATCATTGATATTTATATTCACATGAACATGATTGACGTTAAAAGACTGTAATGATTGAAAAAAAACATATGGACGACATACCTGATGCACTTCTTCCATTGCAACTAATTGGAATATGTTTGAAAACCCGGTTATGGAATGGAGTGACTGACAGAGGAAGAGGTGTGACTGATAGAGGAATAGGTATGAATTGTTTGAATAAACGGTTGGTCAATCACACATGAATAGATAATTTAAAATTCAAAAAAGATATAGCATAAAATTAGGAAACTGAATCTCTAATATAACTTTCATATTTATCTCTAATTAATAAAGGAAAAACGTAATTTACTAAGAGAAAAAATTACAATTCAGTAAAAGTGTACCTCTTCATCAAACATTTACATATAAAAGTACTTATACACATAAATTTTATATTGAGATACTTTTACACAAATAAATATGAAAGGGCGTACATTTTCACAATTTTGCCTAATTTTATCATTACTGGGTCAATCTTATGCACAAAAACACACAAACAAAAATTCAAATTTCCAATATAACCATAAATTTTTTCAATATAAAACAAAGCTATTCACGCCAAAATAAGATAAATAAAAGAAGACATTTTTAGTAATTCTAACTGATTAATCAATGGAGGAAAAAAATAGCGCCTGAAATTATTTTGGTCCGATAATGATAGTTCCTTGGGTGAAAGAATCAAGAATGTGCTTTGAAGTAAGGGTTCTTCTATTTTCTCTTGAAGGGCTAACTGGTTAGGAAATTTGGTGAGAGAAGAATGAATACTCAAGAAATTAGAATATATTATTTATTATTTTATTGTCTTTCCATTTACCAAAGAATTTTTTTTTTATGGAGTGAGTGGGAAAAGAACAACTTTTATTAATCTAATTAGGAAAGAAATGAAATAGAATGTTATTCTCTAATGATTGATTGGTCCACAAATCTTCCCTTGTACAGACGGTTATGTTATCAAAGGAGGGCCAAGTATCTTTGATATATAAGGGTGTGTTTGTTTTAAAGAGAACAATGGATGCAATTAGAGGTCTCTTTTTCCATCCTCTTTAACGTCATGGGTATGGAAGGCATAATTTAATGTTTTTATTAATCCTATATCATGTTTGGCTTGTGACTTTTGTAATGCATGTGAGTCCCGCATAAAAATAATGATTATATTTGATAAGTGACTTAAATACTTTTAGTTTGGTTAAGATTAAGATTATTAGACACTTGAAATACTAATATTGTAATTTACTTTTCTTGTGGTCCTATAACAAAAGTAAATAATTTAATTTATACAAATTGACTTTACTGCCCTTGTTTGCAATTTAAACATTAGAAATTAGAAGGGTCAATACTATAATTTATTAATCGAGTACCATTATTAGTTTTCTACCTTATTTTAATACAACCTCTTAGGTGGTATTAGATATACCCATGTAGATGAGTTTAGTGCCACTTTTCATACCGGATCAGTATTAAGATTTGAAAATTAATACCTTCTTAAAAATAGTTAACAAACAAAGTATTAATGGACTCTACGTATTATTTCCCCTAATCCCACCCCTTCATACCATTATTATATTCTAAACAAACACACCCTAAAACTCTTCAACAATCATTTTATGGAACCCTGGGTTATACACATGATTTTTTTTTTGTTGGGGGGGGGGGGGGGGGGGGGGGGGG
>CAUOFW020001491.1:352311-363873 GCA_963454935.2 Ilex paraguariensis | reverse complement strand
GGGGGGGGGGGGGGGGGGGGGAGGATGGCGTAGCTCCGTCCATGAGGCGGATGATAAAAGATATCCCAAAATCCTAGTCTCAACTTTTTGGGGACAAAATAATAATAATATGACTTATACCCTTGAGCCCAAATTTAACCCACGCTCCTGGTGGGTTACAATTAACCCAAATACGTGGGATTAAAGCTTATGTGTGTTGGGCTTTTCTTTTATTGAGTTTCAAAACATTTAATTTGTTGGCCTACACTATTTTATTTTCTAAGCCCATGAATTTTTTTGTTTTGTCTTTGCAAAGCCCATAGTCCAACTCCTTTGTCTTTTTACCGTTGGAGTAGCTTACAAGAGAAGCTATTACTTTATCTTTTTTGGCTAGATAGAGACTTCGGTTGGTTCATGTTCTCTTACAATTGTTGCTTCAAAATTCTCATCTCTCTCTTTCATTGCTTCAAAATTCTCACATCCTCTTTAGAAAAATTTTGTTATACTTCCACAAGGAACTATAAAAAGGGTTGTTAAACACTCTTCACAACAAGTGTGTGTTGGTGGAGGTGAAGCTATAAAAATCCTGGGAGGTTGTCATGTTGAAGACCTATCACACTGAGTCAGCGACTTCAAGGGGCGCGAATCAACCTTTAAGGACAAAGCTTCGGTTTGATCTATAGTTTGGTGAGATCGTTTCTTTATTTATATTTCATAAATTGTGATTTTAAGGGAAATTATTTTTGGGTCTAATTTCTTAGGTCTTTGTTTTAAGAAATTAATAGTGCAAGAATTTTTTTTTTCATCATGTTATTGATTTATTAATAAATTACACAATATTCTTAAATGTTGATTTTTGTAATGGATACACAACTTCTTGCAAAAACAAAGATCTTACCTGATGCTTCAAAAATTGAACATTTTGATGGAAATAATTTTCATAGATAGAAACAAAAGGTTCTTGGTGTGTTGAATTTTTCGAAATTATCATTTGTTCTAACCGAACCTAGACCCGATAATGATATCGAAAATTATGTTAAAGCTTTAAAAAATTGGAATCTTACCGATAAATTATGTTTGAGCACTATTTGTAATGCTTTGTGTAATGATCTATTTGATGTGTATTGTCATATTGAGAATGCTAAATTTTTATGGGATGAGTTGATATCAAAATATGAATTTGAGGATGAAGGTACTAAGAAATTTTTGGCCATTAATTTCCTTCATTATCAAATGGTCGAGGACAAGACCATTACATCACAAATTTATGAGTTTCAAAATATAATAAATGGGTTGGCCAAAGAGGGTGATGTATTACCCGAGAGATTCAAGACTCAATGCCTTGTCGAAAAATTACCCGAGTCTTGGAGAGAGTATAAACTCAAATTTCGACAAAAGAGAAATGCTATGACATTTCAAGAGACCATTGTCCACATTAAAATTGAGGAGAAAAATAGACTTTTACAAAAGTCTACCCAAGCCAAGGAAATGGTGTCCAAGGCTAATGTGATAGATGGTGGACCAACTAGAATCCCACAACACCAACAAAATAGGAAACATGGCCAAAAATCTAATTTGAGACCTTACAAACATAACAATAAAAATTAGTCTCACGTATCTAATCCTCAAATTCAAAAGAGAAAAGGTGAATGTTATGTTTGTGGTAAAGTAGGACATTATGCCTCAATGTGTAAATATCGAAAGGGTGATAACAAAAACAAGCCTAAATCAAAGGCTAATTTGGTAGAAACCAATGATGTCATTGTGGCGGTGGTGTGTGAGATAAACTTGGTTACGGGAGCAAAAGGTTGGGTAGTAGACTCCGGGGCCACTAGGCACATTTGTGCCAATAGAGATGCATTTGTATCGTATACTAGTGTCAAGGAAGATGTCGAATGTGTATATGTGGGTAATAATAGATCGGTACCGGTTGTGGGAAAAGGGAAAGTACTCCTTAAATTGACTTCTGACAAAACACTTTTACTTTCCGATGTACTACATGTTCCTATGATAAAGCACAACCTTGTATCAGTTCAATTACTTGGAAAGGCCGGAGTCAAGATCCTCTTTGATGGTGGTATTGTAACTTTGTCTAAAAATGACATCTTTGTTGGTAAAGGGTATCTTGACCAAGGTCTTTATGTGCTTAATGTAAATGAAATTATTAATGAAAATGCTTCATCTTCTTGTGCTTACTTGGTTGACTCTATTGATATGTGGCATGGTAGACTTGGACATGTGAACTTTGGATATTTAAAGAAAATGAAAGAAATGGGATTGATTCCTAATGTGTGTGAAACTAATATAGACAAATGTGAAATATGTGCCGAAACTAAGTCCACTAAGAAACCATGTAAATCCATTTCTAGAGAGAGTGAACTTTTACAATTAGTTCATAGTGACTTGGGTGATTTGAAAAATACTATGACAAGAGGCGGTAAAAGATTTTATGTGATATTTGTTGATGATCATTCAAGGTTCACGAAACTTTATTTGTTGAGAACTAAAGATGAAGCACTTGAGATGTTTTTAAAGTATAAGACCGAAGTTGAAAATCAAAGCAACAAAAGGATTAAAAGATTAAGAATCGATAGAGACGGTGAATATGAATCTAATCCTTTTAATGAGTATTGTGCACAACATGGCATAATTCATGAAGTTACTCCTCCTTACTCTCCCAAATCTAATGGCATTGCGGAAAGAAAAAATAGAACACTAAAGGAGATGATGAATGCTATGTTAGTTAGTTTGGGGCTATCCACCAACATGTGGGGGGAGGCTATCCTTTCGGCATGTCACATACAAAATAAAGTACCTCATAAAAAAACAGGTAAAACACCTTATGAACTTTGGAATGGACATCCACCTAGTTAGGGATACCTTAAAGTGTGGGGGTGTTTGGTAAAGGTTATGTTACCCAAGCCTAAAAAGAGAAAAATAGGTTCTAGAACTTGTGATTGTGTATTTATTGGATATGCTTCTAATAGCACCTCTTATAGATATCTTGTGATTAAAAGTGATATTATGGAAGCCAATACTACTATTGAATCCAATAATGCCACTTTCTTTGAGAATGTGTTTCCTTTGAAAGTTCATGAACCTAAAGATACTCAAGAACATGTTAGTGGCTCTTGTGGTATTGAGAATGAGGTACAAGAGTTGAGAAAAAGTAAAAGAATAAGAAAAGAGAATAGCTTTGGTGATGACTTTTATGTCTATATTGTGAATGATGAATCAATAACTTATAACGATGCTATAACTTTTATAGATGCACCTTTTTGGAAGGAAGTCATCAATAATGAGTTAGAATTCATTATTGCTAATCACACGTGGGAACTTGTGAATTTACCTCCTAAAACTAAGCCTATTGGTAGTAAATGGGTGTTTAAAAAGAAATTAAGACCAGATGGGTCTATTGATAAATACAAGGCACGATTAGTAGCTAAAGGCAATAAACAAAAGGAGAATGTTGATTATTTTGATACTTACTCCCCGGTGACTAGAATTGCATCTATTAGATTGTTATTTGTCATTGCTTCTATTCATAAGCTTGTTGTACACCAAATGGATGTGAAAATCGCATTCTTAAATGGTGATTTAGAAGAAGAAATTTACATGGAGCAACCCGAGGAGTGTGTAATTCCCGGACAAGAGCATAAAGTATGTAAATTAGTGAAGTCCTTATATGGACTAAAACAAGCTCCTAAACAATGGCATGAGAAATTTGATAAAGTGATGTTATCAAATAGATATGTAATTAATAGTGTTGATAAATGCATTTATTTTAAATGCTTTAATGATGGAGTTATTATTATTTGTCTTTATGTTGATGACTTACTTATATTTGGGACTAGTTATAATGTTGTGATTGCTACCAAGAATTTTCTTGCATCTAATTTTGATATGAAAGATATGGGTGATGCTAGTGTTATTTTGGGAATCAAAATCTTAAAATATAACGATTCCTTTATTTTATCACAATCTCATTTTGTTGAGAAAATGCTTAAGAAGTTTGAATATTTATGAGTGCAGACCCTTATCTTCTCCTTACGATGCTAAAATGCATTTAGTGAAAAATAATGGTGATAGTGTATCACAAAGTAAGTATGCACAGATTATTGGTAGCCTTATGTTTTAGATGAATTATACTCGTCCCGATATTGCAAATGCCGTTGGTAGATTGAGTAGATATACTCATAATCCTAGTGAGGATCATTGGAATGCAATTTCAAGACTAATGAGATATTTGAGAGGCACCATTGATTATGGTTTATCCTTTTGTGGTTATCCTTCTGTGTTAGAAGGTTATTGTGATGCTAACTGGATTTCTGATACAGATGAGTTAAAGCCTACTAGTGGTTATGTGTTCACACTAGCTGGAGGGGCAGTCTCTTGGAAATCATCCAAGCAGACAGTGATTACAAGATCCACTATGGAGTCAGAATTAATAGCCTTAAAGAAAGCTTGTTCTGAAGCAGAATGGCTAAGGAATTTTTTAGTGGATATTCCTGTATCATTATTTACTAATCCAGTTCCACCTGTAATTATACATTGTGATTGTCAAGCTGTCATAGCTCGAGCTAAAAGAAAAATATATAATGGGAAAAGCCGTCACATCCGAATGCGACATACTATTATAAGGCAGCTTATTGAGAATGGTACCGTGTCCATGGACTATGTGAGTTCAGAGATGAATTTTGCAGATCCTTTGACTAAGCCACTGGCGAGGAGGCTAGTGAGCGAGACATCGAGGGGGGTAAAACTGTTGCCTATTTTAGAGACTATGTGATTGATACTCAACCCCTATGATGAGTGATTCCACTTATGAGGTTAAATGGGAAACGAAGTCACAGACAGTCTCAGAGGAGCACTGTCACTTATTATTATCCCACATAGGCATCGAGGCCTAATGTGAAGGTCCATTCCTATGGTGTCATGATAGTGTCGCTGCCATGAGGAGGTTGAGTTGTTACTCTTAATAGATCCATAGTCCCTAATTATTGGAATGAGGTGTTCAACTGCAACACACTTTTGATGGATGCTACCTATATGTGTGTGAAGGTGGAGCCGCCTTTTATGTGACATGGGCAAGTCGCTAGAGCACACATGAAAACCCGAACAGGCGCGTGACCAGTATTTATGGCGCCAACCCGTATATGAGAATAACCCTAATTAGTGGAAGGTATGTGAATAGTGAGTTGGTTAATTCACATAATGGGATATGGTTAAAGAAGTCTAACTCTACCCCCATTATTTCTGTGGATTGCTCTCACTTATTCTAGGTAAGGTTAAAACCTGTGTGGTACCTTATCGACGCATGCTTTCTCTTGTTCCTCCTTTATCTCATTTGAATGTTTTGAAACATGTGGGGGATTGTTGGGCTTTTTCTTTTATTGTGTTTCAAAACATTTAATTAGTTGGGCCTATACTATTTTATTTTCTAAGCCCATGATTTTTTTTTTGTTTTGTCTCTGCAAAGCCCATAGTCCAACTCCTTTGTCTTTTTACCGTTGGAGTAGCTTACAGGAGAAGCTATCACTTTATCTTTTTTTGGCTAGACAGAGACTTCGGCTGCTTCATGTTCTCTTACAATTGTTGCTTCAAAATTCTCATCTCTCTCTTTCATTGCTTCAAAATTCTCACATTCTCTTTAAAAAAAATTTGTTGTGCTTCCACAAGGAACTATAAAAAGGGTTGTTAAACACTCTTCACAACAAGTGTGTGTTGGTGGAGGTGAAGCTATAGAAATCCTGGGAGGTTGTCGTGCCAAGGACCTATCACACCGAGTCATCGACTTCAAGGGGCGCGAATCAACCTTTAAGGACAAAACTTCGGCTTGATCTATAGTTTGTTCATTTCATTCCTTTATTTATATTTCGTAAATTGTGATTTTAAGGCAAATCATTTTTGGGTCTAATTTCTTGGGTTTTTGTTTTAAGAAATTAATAGTGCAAGAATTGTTTTTTTTTTCATCATTTTATTGATTTATTAAATAAATTACACAACAATGTACACACCGGATCAGGGATAGACCCGAATAAGATTTCCTAGCATGAGTTTTACTTCCCAAACTTGGGATAATTGGGAACCACTTCATTTTTGTTCAATCCAGGATGTGGTTTACCCCCTATATCCCACCATCCAAACACCCCCTTTGTGTTCTGTTTGATTATCTTGGCCTTGGTTTGGATGACGACTTCTCCAATACTCGGCCTTGAACTGTATTCATTCCCATTTTAAATAAAACTCTTTCAAAATTCGATATAAGCATATAAACAATGTGATTATAATTTTATTTAACAGTCATTCTCTTCTTTTGAGATGTAAAATTAAAATTTTATATTCAATTTTTGGTAATATGTACTTTTCAATAGATAGTTAACTACAATCATTCTTATGACATAATTATTATTATTATTTTTGAATAAGCGAGACGATTCTCACGCTATTGCATATTCTTTTTTTTAAGGAAAATAATAAGTGTTTTATTCATAGAGAATATAATAAATAAACTCATTTATTATTCGTATTAACAATTCATGTCATTTACATGTTTATGTTGAATTCCGTGTCAAATTCAAGTTATATTATCATGTTGTGTCAGAAATTATTACTCCTACTCCACAACTGTATCTTCAAATCCTTGATGTTGAGCAAACATGAGAGCTTCCTTTAGAGCAATTATCACCAAGTCTAGCGATAATCCACCTATGTCCTATTTTTTCGAAAAACCGGCAACAAGTATATACCATTTTCGTCTCTGATAACAGTTCCTACGCCGAAAAGAGTGCCCTCAATTAATACTTCTCCACAAAAATTGACCTTGCAATACCCGGTTCTTGGGGGAATCCAGCCAGCTGCCATGGATGTGTGTGAATCATTGCGATGCTCAGGGCGGGGCCACCCTTAGGCTAGGGTGGTGGGCACATGCCCTCTTTTAATTTTTTTTTTGGTGTCATAGAATCATATTAAGTATGTATTTTTTAAAATAAAATTTAGACATATTTAATTATGTCCATCTTAATATTGTGTTTTGGTGATATTGATTTGAATAGACCCTTACCTAAATAATTGATAACTTTTTGAACAATGTTATTGAAACCTAATTTAAGGACCTAATACATTGCGATATTAAGTATAATAATAAGTCTTAATATTTAATAAACTCTATTATCTATCCAATGGTCACAAACCTTTGGGTCTCCATCAATTAAATATCAAATTAGGTATAACTAATATAATTGTTAAATTTTAGACATGTTTTGAACATGTCCGAATATGTTTTGAACATATTGATGCTATTTTATAATTTTAAATTGTAAGGTTGTTTCGTGATTGTATAAAAATGTATGTCGTTATGTAGTAAACTATAGAATCATAAATGAAAGATTGTTATCCCGATTTTATATATAAAAGAATTATTGTTGATAAAATTAATATGTAACTATTTCAAATAATAAAAACATGTCAGGGTCAATTGTAAGTAATAATAATTAGTCGCACTCTCGATAAGAAGTTTTAATTATTATTTTTTTGTTTATGAATTGATTTTTAATCTTTTATGTTTAAAAAGTATTAAATATAGTTTTAATAAATATAAATTTATGAACTTTTACGGTCTATTAAAAAAAAATTAAAATATGGTACTATGCCCACCATAAAAAATTTTTTTGGCTTCGCTCATGGCGATGCCTCCATATCAATCAACACTGAACCAAGAATAACGTTTTTCACACTTTGCATTTCAAAAGATGTCTCGATTTTCACTTTGCACTCTAAAAAATTATTTTTTCTACATTGCACCTTGAATGTCATTAAATGATTCCATTGTGGCTCTCGGACTAAAATATGTTTCAAATTATATTAAAAATTAATGCATATACCGTCCACGTGTATTGCTCTTAGGTAAAAATATAAACTCACAATTCACATCTTTGAGTGGCATATGCATTAATTTTTAATGGAATTTCAAACAGATGTTAGTCTGAGGGTTACATTGAAATTAATTTATGACATTTAGGGTGTAATATGAAAAAAATAATTTTTTGAAGTACAAAGTGAAAATTGAGACATCTTTCAAAATGCAAAGTGAGTAAAGCCCAAGAATAATTTAAACTCTTCTTTATTCAAGTCTTGGTGCACTTCTCTCACCCATATTGCTGGTTCTAAGTAGGGATGACAGTGGACCGGGAAAAAATGAATATTTGTCCAAACCCGTCCTATTTGGACCGGGGATAGACTATACATATTGGACGGTGGACGTATACGGGGATGAAGGCGAGGATGGACTTACCGTTACCCCCACCCCGCCCCTGTTACCCATTATATATATATATATATATATATATATATATACTCACAAACCCTAACTAAACATATTTACTGTAACTACAATCTAGAAATATGGTAATCAAACTAAAAAGTGGCATTGTTATGTGGTAATCTTATCAACTTTTTTGCCTAATTGTTCTTTTTTCTATTTTTGCTCACTGATTGAAACTGTTAGGAATTTGGATTGACCATGCTCTAAAAACAGATAAGAGAGAGTAAGATAGTTTTGCATTTCATCGTGGGTAGAAATATTGTGAATGGAGGTTGTTAAGTTTTTGTGCTATAATGAACTAAGAAATGGGGAGAATTATTGAATTAACAATATTTTAAGTTTTCATCTTTTAACACTTTATGGTTGTAATATGAATTGTAATAACAAAAATTCTTCTAGGAAACTTCAAGTGTAGTGCTATCATTTTCTTAATTCAATTTTATTTTCCTTTTCTTTCTTTTTCTCTAATAGTTTCGATTCTCTTTTTGTGGTCCAATGACACTTAAAATAGAATACTATATTGTTTTGATTTTTATATTTTGTAATCTACATTATGTTGTGTTAGACTATGTTAGAATATTGTTGGATTATTTAAAATATTAGATTTATTTAGAATTTTGGATTATGCTACATGGGTTTGGACTTAGGCGGGTACGGGGAAAGCGAGGACGGAGACGGGGATTAGAAATTTACTCGCAGACAGGGATGTGGAAGAAAACTATACCAGTTAATGGAGGTGGACCATAAATGGACATAGTTTTTTTAAACGGGTACGGAGATGAAGATTACACTTTCCGCCCCGCGCTTCGGTCCACTGACATCCCTAGTTCTAAGACTGGCATGTGAACAATCCTATGAAGAGAACTAAGTTTGCAAGATAATTTTGCCCAATTGCACTCTTGTAACATGTGGGTACCAGTTTCAGCGTACCCACGACAAACGGTACACAGGTTATCGCTGTGGCATAGTTATTTTTAAGTAGTATTTCTTTATTTTCAATGCTGAAAAAAATTTGATCAAAAAAAAATGCTGAAAAAATTACTCTCATAAAAAGCTGCTACAAATATTTTCAATCTATCTAATATAAGAAATACAATAATTTTTACATGTATAATGATTAGAAGAAAGTGTTAATTTTTGCTTTTAAAAGTTCTTGTAAGACTCATGCTCTAAAAACAGGTCTAATCATTAATATCAAAATATTGGTCATTTTTCAAAAAAAAATTCAAAATTGAGATAATATTTTCAAAATAAAAAATCCAAAATATCTTCAAATATAGCTTGACCTACTATATATAATTATATAGTATTATTCAAGGAAAGAGAGGAAGAGACTAATATCATTAATTTGTTTTTTAACCTGAAAATGCCGTTAACATTTACACGAAATACGAAAATGTATCTTATATATTTCCTCCAAACAAGCAAATTTGAACCAACCAACAAAGAAATAACTAAATTAATTAGGACTTGTGGGATTAGTAATAGACTCAATCTAACCCTAAGACCTATTGCTAATTCAATTATTTAAATATATTAATTTTCCAAATTAAGTCCTAATAATCGTACTTACTCTTATATTTCATTAAATATATTTAAAACAAAACTACCAAAAAAAAATTAGGAAAATGTGTGTTTGTAGTCCAGTAGATCTACATGTTCTAGTGGATCTAAAATCGGATTTTGTGTTCAACAGCAGAAAGTTGTGAGGTTCAGCTTTCTTACCTGAGAATATTTCATTCTTACAACTATCTTTTTGAAGCAGATAATTCACAGTGCTCATTCTTTAGATTCTAGAAAAGCCAACTCATGTTTTCACTCCATTTTCATTACGAAGGTGTATCATGTCAGGAATCGTTGCTCAAATCGAATCATGCGAACGTCATGGAAGTTCCTGGATCGTGTAAAATAAGAGTAGTACCAAAGGCAGCACCTTCTAATTTCATAATCAAAAATGGAAAAGTGGCTAAGGAGATTCCACACAATCAGAAATTCATACAGACAGAAAGGGCTTCGACAAGAAAGTCGTTTAGATCAAATCCATTATTGGGGTCAAATAAAAATAAAAAGGGATATGTCAGTGACCTAGCACAACAAAGCACTCTTCGAGGGCATGGAATGTCTCATTTTTTGGTCAGAATCTCTATAGTGATGTCTTTGTTAGATTCTCCAGTCAAAATACGAAAGAACTCCATTCAATTCGCAATAGGAACAGAGTTTTGCGAATTCCCCTTGGAACTAGAATAGCATTTCAAGATCTTTGAACATATTCGAGGGTTCAATGTGACTATTGTCACTTCGGCCAACACTCAAGATGAGACTTTACCACCGTAGAGCGGCTTTTGCCAAAAGGTTGAGGGGGAAACTCAACAAGGTGTCGAGGAAACGAATATACGAGATCAAAAATGTAGATTGCTCGCGACTAAATATGAGTTGAGACGAATGCTTTATAAAGCCTTTCGTAATGATCCTGATCTTCCTAGTGATGTGTGAGACAAATTTCGTTATAAGTTGTCCAAGGTGCCAAGAAATAGCTCCTTTGCATGAGTAAGAAACCAATGTATTTTCTCGGGTCGCCTTCGTTTTGTATATGAGTTCTTTCAAATTTCTCGTATCATTTTTCGTGAATTAGCATCTTGAGGTCCTTTAATGGACATAAAGAAATCGTCTTGGTAGCTACAAACCAATAGAACAATAGAATAAGGGTTAGCTCTGCATCTGGTACAAGCAAGGTAAGTAGGTCTATTACCGGCTGGCTTCAGACTGAAAAGATCTAATGGGGTAATCTCTTTTCTCGGATCAGAGATGCTAATGAGGTGGGAATCAAAATGAGGGACCTCTCTACTGCCTGTGCCTATCTCTGCTCAAGTATGCCCCCAAGACATAGACTACGTACTGGGTAGTACTGTTGGAAAGATAAAATATCTCTATGTGAAAATAACATTAAGTTATTAATGTAACTCCCAAGGGATCAACCACTATTCTAAATATAGTAAGGTGAGGAACTGTTGTTCATTGGAGCGTTGGAGTGTGGAGGTTGTTCTCATCATTGAAGTCAGAGTGTGGGATTGAACCTTCTGAATGATAAAGAAAAAAAATCCTCAGTTTCCTTGGAAAAACCAACGCAAATACCATATTGACTTTCCCTTTCCCTACTTCTAAGGATAGACAATTTAGGTTGGAGAGAGTAATTTTTTGAAATTCTCTCCTTTCCAAAGCCGCACAAGCCCCCCCCCCCCCCCAAAAAAAAAAAACCCCCC
>CAUOFW020001491.1:200192-351763 GCA_963454935.2 Ilex paraguariensis | reverse complement strand
CCCCCCCCCCCCCCAAAAAAAAAAAAAGCCCCACCCCTCTTTTATCTCTCCCCCTTCTTTTAATGAAAGACCCTCACCTCGCTTTCCATTCATTTTTTGGGAGTCGAGGGCCTTTTATTTTTCAAGAGGCAATTTCAAGAATCAACCAACTAATAAATCCGAATCCCTGGTGACTCCTCCACAGCCTCCCACTTGCCCAAATGAAATGGTATGAATCAAATTAATAAAGCTTATTGATTGATTCAGGGCACAACGAAGCCAAATTCAATCAAGGCAAGGGGGCTTACTTTTCTTGACGCTGAGTCATCCTATTCCAATTTAGTTATGCTAATGAAATAGGAAACTTTTTCAGATGATATGGACCCCAAGAGATGAGCAAGAATCCCCAATTGGTTAGGGATTGCACTCTATCTTGCTTGGTGGATGAAATCTTCTCTTCTTTTCACCGAAATCTTCTATCCCGCTTGGTGGACCCCCAATTAATTTCCTCCACACACCTTTGCCCTTTTTCAACAAAGGAAGAGGAAATTAAAAAAAAAATCTTCTAAGCGGAAAGAGACCTAAATTTCCATTAGATTTATTCCTATGCTTGCTTTGTTGCAACAAGATGATCAGTCCAAGAATGTTGGAGAGAAAAGAAAGCGGTTAAAACCTCTCAGATTCGGTCACCGAGTAATCGACAATTCTTTCACTGTATACCCCCATTCTTCGGAGATGGAAGAAAGGGCACTATAATTATATATAATAGGGCCCCAGAACGCTAAAAGGTGGGGGAATAAGAGTTGTCACGATATAAAAAAGAAAGAAATGACTATAAGGAGCCAATGATTCTCTTTTCTTAAACAACATATATCCTGCATACTTAATCAGCAAGCAATCTTAGTTATTGGTGGGGGTTCGGTCCGTTAGCCAGTATTTGTTTAGTCATTCAAATAGTGACTGGCTTTTTTTAGCTATACATCACACATCTCATGTGGATCCAGCTTCCAATAGCGTAGAACATATTATGAGAGATGTTGAAGGGGCTGGTTGCTCTGTTATATGCATGCTAATGGGGCATGTTTCTCATTGTGGTTCACCTTCATATTTTTCGTGGTCTATATCATGCAAGTTATAGTCCTAGGGAATTTGTTCAGAGTCTTGGAGTTGTCATCTTCCTATGAATGATTCTAACAACTTTTATAGGATATGTACCAACTTGGGATCAGATGAGGTATTGGGGGGCTACAATAATTACAAACTTAGCTAGCACCATGCCTATAGTAGGAGATACCATAGTGACTTGGCTTTGGGGCGGTTTCTCTGTGGACAATGCCACCTTAAATCATTCTTTTAGTCTTCATTAGTTACTTCCCTTTATTTTAGTAGGCACCAGTCTTCCTCATCTAGCCACATTGCATCAATATGGATCAAATAATCCATTGGGTGTACATTAAAAGATGGATAAAATTGCTTCTTACCCTTATTTTTATGTAAATGATCTAGTAGGTTGGGTAGATTTTGCTATCTATTCTTCCATTTGGATTTTTTATGCTCCGAATGTTTTGGTGCATCCCGACAATTATATACCTGTTAATCTGATGCCCACCCCGCCTCATATTGTGTCGGAATGGTATTTTCTACCAATCCATGCCTTTCTTCGTAGTATACCTGACAAATCAGAGGTGTAGCCACAATAGCACCAATATTGATATGTATGTTGGATTTACCTTTTTTAAAAAGTATGTAGGTACATAGTTCAAGTTTTTGCCCGATTCACCAAGGAATATTTTGTTTGCTTTTGGCAGATCACTTACTACTAGGTTGGATCAGATGTCAATCTGTGGAGGCACCATTTGTTACTATTGGATACATCCTCCTTTTTTTTTTCATCTTGTTCTTTGTCACAATTCCCATTCTGAGACGAGTTGGAAGAGGAATTCCTAATTCTTATACAGATGAGACTAATCACACTTGATCAGTGGAAAATTCTGACAACAATCATTTACGAGTGAGTATTACACCAAGAATTGACAAGCGGATGAGTTTCTAGCTAGCTATGTTGATATAACTTAGGGAAAAAAAATACTCTACTATAGGTAGGGCTGAACTTTAAAATCTAGGGGCTTTGTCCCCTCCTCCTCCCCTCCCTTACTCGCCCTTTGAAAGCCATAACATTCACATAGAAGAAAAACTAAAATAGCGTTTTCATTATGATCTTACAGAACGACAATTACTTAAATACATTCGTATCGCCGAAAAAGTCAAGGGGTCAACTGGTCAGGTTTTACTAGAATTACTTGAAATACGTTTGGATAACATCCTTTTTCGATTGGATATGGCTCCGACTATTCCCGGAGCCCGCCAATTAGTTAATCAAAGACATATTTTAGTTAATGGTAGTATAGTAGATATACCAAGTTATTGTTGCAAACCTTGAGATATTATTATGGCAAGGGATGAACAAAAATCCATAGTTCTGGTTCAAAATTCTCTCGATTCATCCCTTCATGAGGAATTGCCAAAACATTTAACTCTTCACCTATTCAAATATAAAGGATTAGTCAATCAAATAATAGATAGTAAATGGGTCAGTTTGAAAATAAATGAATTGTTAGTCGTAGAATATTATTCACATCAGACTTAAACCTAACGAAAATAACAAAGATTCGAACAATTTTTCTCTTTTCAGCGACATAAGTTAAGATAAATAAGGGTTTGATCCGCATTTTTATACCATTTAGGTATCATAGACCGAGAGGGAGGTTTTCATTCCTTATCTACTCTTTTCTTTCTAGTATTTTTTTTCCGAAAGCAATTAGGAATAAAGAATCTATATCAAAGAAAGGTCTATCTATTGGAATAGTCATATCCATTGCTATTTGATCCATTGTGGTTAGTAAGATTAGTGAATTAGCTGAAAGGACGAAAAAAGAGGGATTTGAACCCTCGGTAAACAAAAGCTTATATAGCAATTCCAATGCTACACCTTGAACCACTCAGCCATCTCTCCTACATACTGATTATGACCCAAAAACCGAGTGAATAACAAGTCACTCATATTAGGTTATTGGATAGGTATGACCAATCAATTCTACCTATAAAAATACTATAAAATAGAAAAAAATTTTCTATTTGATTGTATAGTGTGTACCTCCTATGCACACAACACAAAAAAGGCAGTTATTCTATTTTCATCATAGAATGATTATTCAATCCTTTTTTTCGTCTATGGATCATAATCCAATCAAAATTTCTCAAGTTATTCTAATCTGTAACTTCAATGAAATCGGAATAGTTACCTTCATTGGTACTTTCATTAGTATACTACAATGTACTACTACATTAGGATGAAATCAAATTGGGTTTCAATTTTTCTTATTTCTTATCGTCTCTTGTCAAAAAGGAAGAATTTTATTGAACAGAAAGTCCATATCATTTTTTATTGGTTTTTTTATGTTATTTCGTATTGTACAATTCTTTTCTTTGTGGGATCATTTTCTCATGAGAAGCAATGAGAAGAATTATAGAATGGATTGCTACCTATGCCTAGATCGCGGATAAAGGAAAATTTTATTGATAAGACCTTTTCAATTGTAGCCAATATCTTATTATGAATAATTCCAACAACTTCAGGAGAAAAAGAGGCATTTACATATTATAGAGTTGTTGCAATTTGATTCTTTTATTTATTTATTCTCCTGGTCTTACGAGAAAGACACATGATTCGGAATTAGGATAAAAAAAAATTGGAAATAAATCTACGCTTGTTGAAGGTGAAGTTTGGAAATAGAACAATTCCTTCTATCGTGTATCCTCGATTAATGTCACCTTAGATGTTATGTTTTAATTGTAGATTCTAGTATTGAGCAAAAAGTTACACCTAGGAGTTATTTATTACAGGTCAAATCCTATTCCACTAATATCAATAGGCAATATAGGGGAAGAAGCACTACACCTAGGAATCAACAACACAAAAACTTTGTTATAAATTACCCCTTTCCTTATCTAGCTCAGGATTAACAATAATGGTTGAGACAACAAACATTCATCTCGTTTGTACTTTGGATACCCGTATAACCATCGAAGACTGTTGAAGTGCCTAATATTTGGAAATTAGGAGGCGTTGAGAACAAAGAAATTATTGGACTTATCATTTCTATCTAGTACCACCACATTTGATGTTAAGAAAAGATCTCCTGCAAGAAGGTTGGCTAGAGATTTCTTGTAAAAACACTAACCTTCCTCAATTCATAATGAGAATATTTTAATCTTTTGTTTAATTCTATTATTATTCTCACTATGCATATAAGAGAGGAGCCGTATGAGATGAAAATCTCACTCACGGTTCTGGAACGAAGATTTTTTGAATTTAATAATGACCATAACAAATGTCAGCTCAATCTGAAAGAAATTATGTGAAAATTTTACAGAATTATTATGAAGCAATGTCTTAGTTGGCCCACCAATCAAGTCGGCTTTGCCCACCCCCAACAAAATGAGAAAATGTTCATTACAACAATGATATCACATGACAATGTAATATGGTATTATCAATAAATAATATTAAAATAAATAAGTAAATGGACCCCACATAAAATTAATTACCACTTTGCTATGTATGCAAATAACTTCTCACTATTCCTTTATCTAAGTCTAAATAGGATTCATCTTACTCATTTGGGATTTTATTATTAGTTAGTGATACCATGTCATTAATTGTGACACGGTATCACCGTTGCATTCAACATTTACTCGAACAAAACACACACACACACACAAATACCCATTTTTGTGTTCACTCCTTAGTGAAGAATAATATATAAATATTTGGATAAATTGTACTGATAGTCACTGAATTATATATGTAATCTTCCGCGGTAACTAAACTTTCAATTGCATCATTGTAATATTTAAAATTTCTTATTTATTTTTAAACGATTTAATTTTAAGCTTCAATCTCAGTAATTAATGTACAATGATTATATATCTTTCGATGATAATTGTCACATGTCCACTTCTGCCAATACCAGGCCCACCCTAGGCCTATACCATTTTGGTTTGCCAAGGGCTGCAATTCGAATTTTCGTTATTTTGGTTTGCCTATGCCTATACCCGAGTTGAGTTGTTATTTGGATGGGTTAAATTCGAATTTTCGTGTGGCCCAATAATCCATACTAAAAAGCTAGTTAGAAAGGGACTAATGTGACCACATCAGACAAGGCTTATGTGCAATGGTTGGCCCAAAAAACTTTTGTGTCTATATTAGATGGTTCAAATTTTAAGGAAAACTATTGCCCCAAATAAACATGCGGTTTGTATTTTGAACCGGTTAAATTCATTGAAAATTTGTGGATAGGTACCATATAAACTACTTATTTGTGACAAAATATCATGCATAAACTCTGGTGTAAAAAAGTACTCCTAATTGTAAATGTCCTGTATCTAGATAAACATTGACAATTTTTTAAATATTTTCTTTACCTAAATATTTTTTTTCTATAATTCTTGAACAGTGTTTTTAGGTAGTTGTCTTATTTATGAGATTTGATTTTATTATATCTACAGATTCCTATTTTAATGGATGAGGACATTTAAATTTTGAATATACATCTTCTTCCTAGTCAACGTTTAATTTTCTATCTAAGTCATTATTGATTTTTTCATCAGTCAGCAATCTCATCATCTATTATCATTGTAATTTTAATCGTTCCATTCAAGAAATTCTATTCAGATATTGTTATGAGTATTGTTTCATAGAAGTCTCAATAGATTTGTGATTTTACAGTTAAATATCAACACCATGTGTGGGTATATATGTTCTATGTTAATGTAACGACGTGTTGATATCAAATGCGTAGAATTTAACGTTAACAACTATTTTTTTCATATTATTTTCTAATGTTAATCAGTAATACTTGTTATTTAGCAGTGGTATCATATGTTAGTTTCTAGTGTGTTGTTACACTGTGACACAGAGTTTGTTACAGTGTGACAAGCAGTGTTGGGTACAACCAACTCATTATTTTTATATCGCATTGTGATGTCACACTATGTTAAGCATATCAGTTAGCTTGTGGAGCAATAAGACAACGAAAATGCACATCAGTTGTCACAGTGTGACAAATAGAATAGTGTTCAGTGTGTTGTTACACTATATTCTTGAAATTATATATTTGTCTTTGTAGAATATGAACAGGTTTTTCAAAACCCTCTTTTTTTTAGGAAGTTAGGTTCTTCACAACTCTCTTTTCTGAGATGATGATATCGGTGGAAGGAATTTTTTGAATTTTAAATCTTTTCCTAAATACCCATTTTGATTAGGGGGAGGGTGAATGCTATATTTAAAGATTAAGTTTTGAAAGGAAGATCATCCCCTTGATTCTCATAAAATGCTTCCGTTAATAGCGGAGCATCCTCATCCTAAAAGAGTGTATACAAGGTTATAACTGTCTTTTTTCACTATTAAATGAACTTCTTTTCAAAATATTTTTTAGAGGGGACTTTTTCACAAATAAGTATCTTGTAATAGCCCAATAACCTTGACAAAAATATTAGTAGCTTAGGAGAATTGCTGATAGTGATAATTAGGGGGCCAATTCCTTTTAGAAAACTTATAATGACTTAAGTCCATCCCTTCAACATATTTAATATTAAGTTCTATTATTATCTGTTAAGTAGTTAAATCCAATTTTTTTTAATAGCAAAATGTCCTTATTTTATGTTCAAAACATATTTTAATGTGAAAATAGTTTTTAAATTGGGGAACTAGTTACCCCTTGATTTACACTCAATGGAGACATGTCAATAAGATTTTTTCCATAAAATTTGAAATTCAAATTGAAAAATAGTTATTATCCATCTTCTACCTCTTGCCAATAGATGTAGACCTTGGTAGAGAAATTGACGATTGAAAATGGGTTTATAGCACCGACACCAACAGTTCCATCTTCTTCCCATCTGAAGCATGGGTCAGGTCTCACATTCTATCTCACTCACCATTAACGATCTGGATGAAATGCTAAATCCTCAAATTAGGTTTTGGGGATAACATGATGATTCATTGATTAAACGGCTTCAGAGCTCATTTGCAGCTAACAGAGGTCTCGATTCGTCGGTTGTGATGATTGAGTTCGAGATAGAGAAAGTAGAGAAAAATAGGGGAAGGGGTATTAGATTAATGATTCATATATGAAATTTAGAACTCTTAAATTCAAGATTTAGATCATATACAAGATTTAGAACATACCTGTATGAGTCATGATACTCGATCTCTAAATTTTTTTCTTGAAAGTGTAAGGTCATCCTCTCTTTCTTCAAAGTAACAGGCAGTTATCAATGGGATAAGCCAAATTATGAAGTGGAGAGAAAACCTAGCCTACTATTTATAATGAATCTAATGGACTATTCCATTACAGGCCATAATTATATTAAGGTCTACACTTAACCATCTCAACCACATCAATTAAAAGATGTATATAAGTCTATCAAAATATATCACTTAATAATATTGGGCTTATCTCATTAGACCATAAATTCATATATATATATATATATCTCAAACACAACCCAGTCCAATAAAACTGCTATTTTCGAATCAATACAACCTTTACACTCTTTATTGACATAGGACCAATCCATGATTACCAAAAATAATATTTCTATTGACATGAATCAAGATGTGATAGTGTAGTAAGAATATAACATCTCAATATATGATCTGATAAATATGTTATTTTGATTGTGAGTCCTTCAAATGATTTCTCTTTAACAACATGTTTCAACAATAAGTTAGAGAAATTCATTAACTTCAAGAATAAGCTAGTATGTCTCTAAACTTAAAATCACAAGATTTTCTTAAATTATGTAATCAGAGACATACTCAATTGACAAAATAGTCTTACTTAAGACATACACCAAGTCTTAAGATTTTGTATAAAATGACATGTCATAAATGTGTATACATATAACATAGCAAGAATACCATGCTAACAATAAGGATCATCATCAAATATTTATTATTCATCAAATATATTTATCTCAACCATAATGAGTATCAAATATCACATATGAAATTAAATCAATGCTAAAGTTCTTAACACATAAATAAACTTCCAGTAATCAAGTACATCAAAATATCCCAAAATGCCCATGTTGTCAATATGTTTATTAAATATTACAGGTCTCAGTCCCTTGGTTAAAAGATCAGCAAGTATTGATTCTGTATCAATATTTTTGATCACAATGTCACCTTTCTTCCCAATATCATTAACAGAAAGATATTTAATTTTCATATGTTTAAACCCACTAGAATGTTTGTTATTCTTTGAAAAGAACACACTGCACTATTATCACGATAAATTGTTAGTAGTCTAGAGATGGAATCAACAATCATAAGTTCTGAAATAAAATTTCTTAGCTATATAGCTTGTGTTGCAACTCCATAACAAGCTACAAATTCAGCTTCTACAGTGAAATAAGTTGTGAGAATTTGTTTAACACTCTTCCATGATATTGCTCCTCCAGCTAACATGAAAATATATCCTGAAAGTGGGTTTTAAATCATCCTGACACCCAGTAAAATCTGAATCTGAGTAACCAATCACCTCAAGACTATCAGTTCTCCTATAAACAAGCATATAAATTTTTGTTCTTTGCAAGTATCTCATAACTTTCTTAACTGCCACCTAATGATCTAACCCTGGTTTAGAAAGATATCTTCCAAGAACACTAACTACAAAAGCAAAGTCAGGCTTGGTACAAACCTGTGCATATATTAAACTGTCAACAACGGTCGCATAAGGTATATTCTTCATATACTCCTTCTCAAGATCATTTTTAGGACATTGACTTAGACTGAATTTACACTTTTCACAACATGTACATCCTCAAACTTACAATTATGCATATTAAATCTTTCTAACACACGATCTATATATGTCATTTGAGAAAGTCCCAACAATCAATGACTCATATCCCGATGAATCTGAATGCCTAACACAAAAGAGGCTTCCCCAAGATATTTCGTGTCAAATGTTTTGTACAACAATTGCTTAATCTTATGAAGTAAGCCCAAATCATTACTTTCAAGTAAAATATCATCAATATAAAGAACAAGAAAAATAAATTTGCTCTCACTGACCTTAAGACATATGCATTGATCCATCTTGTTCTCAACAAAACCAAGAGAACTTACTATCTCATTAAATTTCAAGTATCACTGAAGAGAAGCCTGTTTGAGACCATAGATAGACTTCTTCAATTTGCACACTAATTGTTATTTTTCATTCTCCTTAAAACCCTCAGACTGCATCATATAAACTTCTTCACTAAGCTAACCATTCAAGAAAGTTGTCTTCACATCCATCTAGTGAAGTTCTAAATCAAAATGAGCCACTAATGCTATAATGATCCTAAAAGAATCTTTAGTAGAGACATGTGAGAAAGTTTCATTAAAAGTTATACCTTCCCTCTGGCTATAACCTTTACTACCATTCTAGCCTTAAATTTTTTAATCTTACCTTTGGAGTCCATCTTAGTTTTAAACACTCGTTTGCAGTTAATGGGTTTACATCCTTTAGGAAATTCTACAAGCTCTCACACTTCATCGTGTGCCATAAAATGCATCTTATCTTTCATGACACCTACCCACATATTAGACTGAGGACAAGTAATAGTATTATGATATGTTACATAATCAACAATATCACCAATATCATAATCACTTTCTTCAAGGTAAATATAATATTCATCAGCAATAACATGTCTCCTTGATCTTGCAGACCTTCTCAAGGAAATTTCAACTGCAGGCTCTAAAGGCTAAGGAGCCTCAAGAGGAACAGAAGTTTCAATTGCAGGAACAGGAGGATCAACAACTGGAGCAATAAAATTAACAACAGGAGCAGGTATAATATTCTCTTGCACAACAGGTAAAGAATAGAAATAAATTTGTCTTGCTCATACTCACTAATAAGTTGTGAGCAACTAATATCAGCAACATCAAGCTCCAGAAATTTTGCTTTTAAGGACTCAACAATTTTAGTACCACGTGTAAGACAATAGAACCGGTATCCTTTAGAATGTTCTGGGTAACTTATGAAGCAGCAACGAGTAGTTCTAGGATCAATTTTTTTCTCAAAAGGGTTATAGATTTTGACTTGAATAGGACAACCCCAGACTTGAAAATAGTTAAGGCTTGGTTTCCTATTGGTCCATAATTCAAAAGAAGAATGTATGAAGCCATTTTATTGGTTTCTCCAAAAAGATAATCAGGTAAGTTACATCTACTCATCATGTCTTTAAGGGTGCAATTACGCCTTTCAATCACACCTTCTGCTCGGTACTACCAGACATGGTATATTGGACAACAATTCCACAATCTTGCAAGAACTTGACAAACAGTCCCAAATGCTACCCAGACACGTCATGTTTGTCATAATACTCACCACCATGGTTAGACCTAACAATTTTGATGACTTTTCCTAATTGTTTATATACCTCAATCTTGAAAATTTTAACTTTTCAAGAGCATCGGATTTTTCATTAGTTAAATAAATATATCTATAACAAGAGAAATTATCAATAAATGTAATAAAATATTTATTATCACACAATATACGTGAGTAAAGTCTACTGATGTTAGTGTGAATGATTTCTAAATGATCTAGACTGTGAATTGCACTTTTCTTCTTAGTTTTGGTTAATTCACCCCTAATGCAGTCAACACCTGTTTCAAAATCTCCAAAATCAAGGGGAGGAAGAATATCATTATTTATTAATATTTTTGCTCTTTTTTTTAGAAATGTGACACAAACGTTTATGTCATAGCTGTGAAGATTTTTCTTTAATGAGAGGTCTCTTAGATACAACATTCACAATATTTGAAAGACCATATTCATTATTGACAGTCAAACATATACTATATAGACCATCTGATAAAATACAATGACCAACAATTTTAGAATTTAAAGACAATTGAGTTTTACCATTACTAAAATTAAAACAACATCCAATTTTATCAAGTAAAGTAACTGAAATCAGATTCCGCCTAAATGAAGGTACATAAAAAGTATTTTCTAAAATAAGTTGAAAATCAGTGTCTAAATTCAACCTAACACTTCCTATAAATTCAACATGAACTTCATTATTATTTTCTACTTTAAGTTTGACTTCCCCTTCACTTGGCCTTCATTTGCTTGTGAATCCTTTCTTCTTTATTCTTCTTTTCTAACCAAGACTTGAATCGAGTGCACTCACTTTTCTTATGACCTCGTTTATTGCAAAACTAACACTTGACACCTTTTTAAATGGCAGCCTTAGGACCTCCCACATTTTTACCAGTACCATACCTTTTGAAATCTCAATCATTCTTTGAAGTATTATGATTAGGTTTTTTTTATTATTTTCCTGATACTCACCTTTGAAACTAGATTTATGTTGAAAAATTAACAAGGCAGTTTCAGTCTTTTCTTTTCTAAGTTTTTCTTCCTTAGAATCACACTTGGATATAAGGTTATTTATTGTCCAGGACTCATTTTGGATATTGTAGGTAATTTTAATTTAGCTAAACTCAGAAGGCAAAGAGTTAAGAGTGTGGTGAACAATCAAATCATCAAGAATAACAATTTTGAAGACTTTGAGTTTGGTTTGAACATGAATCATTTTAAAGATATATTCTCTAGCACCACCTATATTGTTATATTTCTTGCTCGTTAATTCATTCATTAGGCCCCCAACTTTAATCTTATTGGATACCTTATATCTCTATCATACAACGATGAAGATCTTCTTGGCATCCTTGGTTTCAGGCAAGCCACTCATAAGGCATTCAGAGATAAACATTTTCATGGCAATCATATTCAGCCTATTAGATTTTTCTCACTTTACATAAATTTCTTTTTCATAAAGAGAACTCTCACTAGTAAGTTTTGCATGTTCATTCTCTTCTAAAACAAAGTCTAAATCAGCAATTCTCAGGAAAAATTCAATATTTTGCTTCCATATCTTATAATTAGAACCAGTCAAAATTTCAATGTTGACATTATTACTATTCACAGCAAAAGAGACCGTTCAAGGCAACGAAAATATAAACAGTTTGAAAAATTGAGCAATAAATAAATAAAATATGCTTTGAACATCATAAGTCATATTTTATTAAGAGAGTCCTAATACGTCACTACAAACTCCCATTTGGCCAGAGAATACAATATGCTATAGGTCATATCTTTCACGAAACTAACTAATGAGAATGCTCAAGTTTTAAAAAATTTATTCCCTTTGAACAGATAAACCTTATAGATTATTGTACTTCTACCACAATGTTTCATGACATCTCCAAATTACAATACACAATAATCCCCTTTGGGCAGGTAATTGTTTATTATAATTTAGAGACCATTCTGTAACAAAAATATGAGAAAAAATTACAAATTTTAATGAATTGACCATTTTGGTGGCAACCATCTATCTTAACTCATAGAATTTTTCAAATCGGGATATTATAACAAATTGTTCATAATTAAGTATCATATGACCAATCAATATGAGACATTAACCAATATGTATCTCGTTAGATCATTTATCATCAATCATTGCATTCAAGTCTCAATTCTATTTTTACTATTAAAATTAAGTAATTTAAATTCACATCTACCATCATTTAATAAATAATATGTAGATCATAAAAAAAATTCATCGTATAAATCATTAGGAACTAAGATTAGAAGTGTACCGATACTCTCTACAAATTATATCAATTCAATTAAAGTTGCATTAACATAAAAAAAATGATTGATTGATATCAAGAATTTGTATGGATAAAACATGCATCTATTCGTCAACAAGACTCAAAAAAAATTAAAAAATAAGTTTAATAGGTTGAACGACTATGATATAATCAAATAAAATAAATTTATCACATGTGTACTGCCTTAAAAGTCCCAACATTACAAGAGGCAATATAAGTTCTCATGGGTACGCCGCCAACTATATGATCGACCCTAGTGGGAATTGAACAGAGAAGATCAAGATCTTATGAGCTATGTTTGAATGCCTCCTATCAAGAAGATCAAGATCTTATATTTTGGGCAATTAAAGGGTCAAACCCACACAGGCCAATATAGAAAAAATTAATTATCAATTAATAGATGTCTAGAAAAAATTCCAACAGTGTTGGAGTTAAATCCATGGCGTGTAGTAGGATGCAGGGAGTGCCGAGGGCTTCTCCATTGAAAGAAGAAATTGGTAGTCCTTACAATCCTCATCCACTATGTGATGATAGCTATTTATTGTCGTCGCTCTCTTCGCTCACTACCAAAGCCATTAGAGCATCATCAGCCTATGGTGATTCCTTTCTCTCCTCTGCCTATGGTCATTTTGGTCTCTTCTCTCCTTGGGACTCCATGCCTTCAGGATGTCGTGGGCGGTGATGGTACAATGACTGTCGGAGTTAAATGTTACTGTTTTTTTTAAATGTTACTCTCAATTAAAAAATAAATATACACTCTTCTCCCTAAACAAATAGCCCATCGGTCCCAAAAAAAAAAAAGAAAAAGAAAAATAAAATTCCATCTCCACCCACTCCAACAGTTATGCTGAATCCCCCACAGTCCCTTACCAGCAACAATCCTTACCATCAAAGACTAACAACCACCATGAGGTGTATTTACAGTGGTGGTGTATTTTCGATATAATTTTTTAGTGGTTTGTGGTTGGGTGTAGACTATATATAGTGGCTGCGGTGATTGGTGGTTGGGTGAATGTGGCTAGGTGGTGGTTGCGGTGGTTAGTGGCTGCGATGGTTAGTGGTTGGGTGATTGTGGCTGGGTGGTGGCTGCGGTGGTTTGCAGCTGGTTGATTGTAGCTGGGTGGTGGTTGGTGGGTGCAATGGTTTATGGTTGGGTGATTATGGTTGAGTGGCGCCTGCGGTGGTTTGTAGCCAGTTGATTGTGGTTGGGTGATTGTAGTTGGGCGGTGGCTGCTGTGGTTTGTAGCTGGTTGATTGTGTCTGGGTGATTAATTAGGTGTTGGTTGCGATGGTTTGTTGTTGGGTGGTGGCATTTGAGCATTTGGCTCAATTGGGCAAAGAGAAAGGAAAAAAAAAATGGTGATCAATAAAGGCTAAGGGTAGAAAAGTAATTTTAAAATTTCTGTCTAATTCATCAGTCAACTTGTTAATTTTGAAACTTGAAGGAGACAAATTATTTAATTTTAAACCAGAGAGACTTGATTGAAACTAGACCCAAAGTTAAAGGGAGTATTTTGTAATTAACCCATGTTTTATATAACATATTTCACAAATTATTTCAATCCACCGTTTTTAGCAACACTGGGATGGTAATAATTTTTGTCAACAGATTAAAGTATTTCAAAAGTTAAATTGATAAAATATTACTGTTTATATATTGTATCAAAAGAAAGATTGATTGAATTGATGCTATTATCTATTAAAAATAGTATACTAAATAACATTAAAATAAAAATGTATTTGGTAGTTTTGCATTTCATTTTCAAATATATTATAATATCATTATTGCCTCATCAAATATTTTTACCTTGGGCCCTCTCTGTTTCCAACTTTAGTACCGTAGGTCCGTAGTCTTACTCTATTTTGTGATTCGATACTGAAAAAACACTTAACTACCATAGACTTATTTTAAATTAAATTGGTTGAATTCAAAATTTCCAAATGGAGTTGTTGGACTAAAGTCCTCAATAGACTTTGATTGTTGAACTTCGAGATAGAGGAGACTCTTAATGATATTTTGTTGAGAGATGAAAAATTTTCAATTATTAATAGTTGTAGTAAGTATGGTGCTAAACATGTAAACATAAGGTGTAATACTGATACTGTGTTGACATATAATATCATTAATTAATAATAAAATATTAAATAAAATTGATAAATCCTATTATTCTAACATATAATTATTAGATGGAGTAATTTTTGACAGTTATTAAAATAATAAAATTTACAAAATCCATCTGATATTATATAACGATGTACCACGCCATATTAAAAACGTCACCGACAAATTGAATATTGGTTGGCCAGACACGGAGACGACCAGCTAAGAGTCGGTGGACTATGGAGGTTTTCTCGCTTGTTTCGCGAAAATTTCACGTGTTTTTTCTTTAAAAAAATCAGAAACTTCTATCCCAAAAAGTCTAACCCAATCTAAAAGTCTAGGGAATAATTAATAAAGTATTTGTTTTTGCTAGAAGGTGTTTAAGTTTATACCGATTATTCCCTCGAACTTAGTGATGGTTACCGTGGCTTGATTAGCGTTTTAGTATATATTTGAAAAACAATGATGACTGATCTTGAAGATGTATGAGAAGAGATTGAACCTGAGATATCTGTTAACAAAGATTACATTTAACCACTAAACCACCTCTAAGGGTTGAATTAATACAATATTTGTTTCTTTCAACTCTTTAAATATGAAGAATAAATATTAAATTTTGATTCACATTTTATTTGATTTGAATTTAAATTTAATTTACCTTTATTATATCATACTTCACGAATACATATTTTAATAGATTATTAATGGATCTTATACCTGAATATATACTTGCATGAGAAAATTAAGTGATCATTCAATGAAATTAATTTGAATAAAAAATTTAAATTGGTAAAATTCAGCTCAATTTAGTTATTACGATTGGAGCGACTAGGATTTCCAAATTAAATTTTCTATTTTTGATTGATAAGAAAATGCACTCCAAAAATAAAATTTAGGGTAAATTATTCTAACACCGCCCTTAGATTGGTCTAATTACAAAGACACCCTCTCGATTTTTTGAAATGTCATTGGCACCTAATATCAGAATTTGTTGGATAACGCCCATTAACGAAAATGATAATTTTACATACTTACCTCTTAATATAAATATTACCAGACTTTTTAACCAAATCATGGTTGGACCAAACCCTTTTCTAATCTCACCTGTGTAAAGTGGGAACCCTAGTTATGAAAATTTGAATAGTCGTAAGTTATTCTCCTATTCTTTTTCTCTAATTGAGCTTCCCTTCGATAGAGAATGAAACCACATGACCCTATTTATCTTGCGTTCTTTTCTTCCAATTATGCCCTAATCCACAGAAAAAATGAGAAGGTTGTCAAGGAAGAAATTCACAGGAAGATGAACAGCCCTCTTTCATTGTTTGTCACACACGGGAGTTGAGGTTAGTCATGGTTTTATACTGATTAGGGATTTTGGATTAGAGCATATAAAACTAAGGCATGTGAGAAATTTATTGTTTTTTACAAAAAAAAAAAAAAACCGTGAAAAAACATTAGCATGAAAGTAGGACTTTTAGAAATTGGATACTGTTGTGTTTTCCGTGAAACTTGTTGTTTTCTTCAAATTTGTTGATCATTTCATTCATCAACATAATAATGTTATTTTGTCTTCAAATGGTGGGTCTAATCTTTCACTAGAAAATACTTTCCCTTTGCATGCATATGGTAATTCCAACCCAAGAATCCCATACATTACACAAAGTCTTCATAATCTTTCCAACCATCATCAATTGGTGGGCCCTACCACTAGCAAAGACTTCCAGTCTTCTTCTGCAATTAGCAAGCTAAGAATTGCTTCTAAAATTTATTGCATAATGGACTCGGACCCATATTCTTATTTATCGAATATTTTTTCCTACAATTTCTAATTTGGCGGATCATGCGTTATTATTGAGTGAGGGGCTCACTTGTATACAATTAATCCCACTTAAATACATGATAGATGATCTATTTAAAAAAATTGAAGAAATCTCACTCTACTATCTTCAATTAGAAATGCAAGTATTAGACCCATTCAAAACCGTTATTATTATTACTATTATCTTAAATTAGAATGCATAATCTTCTACATTTGAACTTGTAATGGATGTGTACAATTGGAATAGTTTGAATGCATTAATCGAAATCACATGTGCAATGTGAAAAACTTATATATTCAAGACGACAATATAAGACATGCAAAATATAGTTGAAGCTGTCAAAGTGTAAATTCCTATAACTAACTTTTTCAATGTAGTATGAGTTGAACTTTTCAATGTTTAAATTGAATGGCCCGTAAAACGGTTTTTTTTTTTTTTTTTTTTTTTTTTTATGGTTGGACGATCGGTGTTCGGACCAATTTACGCATACCTCAACTAATTTCTTTTTCAGTTCAATCAAAAATAGACAATTCATGTTGAGACTAGGATATTTAGAAAGGTTAAATCCCACATTGCTTGACCCAAGGGCTGCCAAAGTCTAAACTTAGAACATCTAATTTTACTGCTCGTATCTGTTATCACTTTAACTACTTTTAGGATAAATGATCCGTCCACCTTTCATTATCGCTGAAGTGAAGAACAAAATGAACATGTGGGCAAGTTGTAGACCCGTTGAATAGCTAAATAAATCACTCAAATTATCCTGAACACGGTTTGTTGACAACCCACCAGCCAACCTTTGTTGATCAACTTCTAGACGTGTCAAGCTTCAACCCCAACACCCCCTCTCCCCCCCTTCTTTCTCACCCACCCAGAAATAAATACAGCAGATATTTTGCCTCAAAAGTAATATAAATAGCTCACATTTGCTCATCTTTTACTTACAAAATCATTGACAAACCAAGGAATCAAAATGAAAATCCCAAGTGCTTCTTTGCTCTCACTTCTCTTTTTCCTCTTCTCAATTTCATGGGCAGCTTCAGCTGATACTAATGAACATTTTCTTCAATGTCTTTCCCTCAAACTTCAAAACTCCACCACAAACCCCCAGGTGATTTACACAGCAAACAACCCTTCATATTCATCTATCCTGCAGTTCTCTATTCAAAACTTGAGGTTTGCTTCACCCGGTACCCCACGACCTTTAGTCATAATTACACCATTGGAGGAATCTCATATTCAGGGAGCTATATATTGTAGCCGAAAACATGGCATAGAAATTAGAGTTCGAAGTGGAGGACATGATTATGAGGGTCTTTCTTTCGTTGCTAAAGTGCCGTTTGCAATCATTGATCTGACCGATATGCGAGCAGTTGATGTGAATGTTGAAGATGGCACAGCGTGGGTTCAGACTGGTGCAAGACTTGGAGAAGTATACTATAACATTGCAAAGAAGAGTAGAACTCTTGGCTTTCCAGCAGGTCTTTGCCCTACCGTGGGCAGTGGTGGACATATCAGTGGTGGAGGCTATGGCTTGTTACTACGTAAATATGGTCTTGCTGCTGATAATGTCATTGATGCTCGATTAGTTGACGTCAATGGTAGAATTCTTGACAGAAAATCCATGGGGGAAGACCTCTTTTGGGCAATCAGAGGAGGTGGAGGTGGTAGTTTCGGAGTTGTTTTAGCATGGAAATTGCAGTTAGTTGTTGTTCCAGAAACTGTGACTGTTTTTTCAGTAAACAAANAGACCTCTTTTGGGCAATCAGAGGAGGTGGAGGTGGTAGTTTCGGAGTTGTTTTAGCATGGAAATTGCAGTTAGTTGTTGTTCCAGAAACAGTGACTGTTTTTTCAGTAAACAAAACTTTGGAGCAAAATGCAACCAAACTTGTTCATCGATGGCAATATGTTGCGGACAAAATTGACGAAAACCTCTACCTTCGGGTTTTTCTTCGAAGTGTGCTTTCCAATGGAAAGAGAACAATGTCGGCTTCATTTGATTCCTTGTTTCTGGGTGGGGTTGATAGCTTACTTCCATTAATGGGCCGAGAATTTCCTGAGTTGGGTTTAGTGAAGGAAAATTGTATTGAGATGAGGTGGATTGAAGCGGTACTCTTTTTTGCTGGTGGACAGTCACTTGATGATTTGGTAAATAGGACGTATCCATATGCAAGTAACTACAAGTTAAAATCAGACTATGTAAAAGATCCCATTTCTGAACGTGTGTTTGAAGGGATATGGAAAAGGTTTTATGAAGAAGACATTGGTGTGCCTGTGATGGTGTTGAGTCCTTATGGCGGAAAGATGAGTGAGATCTCCGATTCTGCACTACCTTTTCCACACAGAGCTGGGATCAAATATGGTATCGTATACCAGTCGGGGTGGCAAGAAGAAGGGGCAACAACTTCAAAGAGGCACTTGAGTTGGATCCGAAGGCTTTACAACTATATGACTCCTTACGTTTCTAAGAATCCAAGACTAGGATACGTCAATTACAGGGATCTGGATTTAGGAGCCAACAACGAAGGTAACACGAGCTTTGCACAGGCAAGCATTTGGGGTATAAAATATTTTAAGAACAACTTTGAAAAATTGGTGTACTTGAAGACATTGATTGATCCCGAGAATTTCTTCAAACATGAACAAAGCATTCCTCCTCTATCCCCCCAATTGATAAAGGGATTTGGTCGTCATCCTCAAGTTGGAAGAGATTCTCAATAAAAAATCCTTTGCTAATCCAACAAGCCAGGGTCTGCTAGCAGCCAATTACAGTTGTTGTGTATTGCTTCTTTTTTTTTTGGTATTGCTCTTTATTCCACAGATTATTATTTTCTTTCCTCTTGTTCTTTTTTCCGCCAAAAACAAGGGACAAGTTTCAAGTTCATCGATGCCTTCGTTGGACTTGAATGAAAGTTGAAATTCCATTGTTATACTGAAATGAAATTATTTTTTGTTAACTTCAGGTTTTATGCTATGATAAGGAGATCATAATATTAATTTTTTTTCTTATTTTAATTTATAAATAGTTCTACACCTCCAAAGAAAGAGTGAAAGTGATCCAGAGAACATAAAATGCATATTTGAAAGTATATATTGGTCAATAACAGTACGATTAGGCTAAGTTGTACTCAATTTGACACTTTCCTATTTTTATTGTTCCACGTTTCTTGTATGACATGAGTTTGATGCAACTTGGCCGAAACATCCGAGATGTCTCCTAGTCAATCACAGGTCATCCAACTTATTGGCATTATGGCAAGTATATCAGAGAGAGAGAGAGAGAGAGAGATTGTGCTAAACAAATTATTGTCATTATACAAAGGAATATATAACAGGTAGTAGCTTTTATGATCAAATGGCAATAGTAGCAATGATGGAATGAAGCATTTATTTTAGTATTTAGCAATGAACTAATTATTTTTTCTCTCACCTTTTTTTTTTTAAAGAAAAACATATTTCTTGTTTACGAAAATCATTAAAATTTTGAAACTGCTTTGGGTTCGTTCATTGAAGTGGTGGAGGCCAAATCACATATAAATGTTCACTTAGAAGCTGTAGTAAATGGTATGGTGTAAGTGTAAGCTTGGGATTGAAGGAAAAGTACAAGCTAATGACATATATGATCAAAAAGGACTTTGACTATAACTCATTATATATTTTATTCACTTACTATTTATCTATTGGTTCTTGAAATATAACATAATTTTTTTAATGTGTATTGACATATCTTGTACTAATTTCTAGGAAAGGATAGGTAAATACTGATACATCGGTACACACATTTTCTAAAGTGTTATGGCCCTACGGGGATTGATATGAGATGGTTGTGTTCATAGTGAGTGGATGAAATATGTTCGATGTGTAGATTTATGCTAATCTATTAACGTGCACGAGATAGTATGTTATGAATTGTAATATTTGTGAGTAATTCTATTTTACTATAAACTTTACTGTTTGAATCATAAATTTGAGATCGTTATGTAATGTCATTGTTTTATCTCACAACCATATATGTTATTTTATAATTGAGATTTATCTATTTTTTATGATTTTTTAAACATTGTTTGGTTTTAGAAGGCCCCTACTAAGTTTTTTACTCACCCTATAATAAATTTTTCAGATTTTAATGTTGAAAATGATTAGAGTTAGATTTGCCGGTAGAGTGAGATGCTGACGTGAATTCCGATGTGAAAGTTTGGAATGATTTTTACCCTTAGAATTTTATGCTCAATTATAATTCTTATTTTATAAAAATTCTGCATGTCAGAAGAAAGCTGTTCAGCAGGGAGTTGGGAATCATTGACCAAGAATATTTTGTTGAGGAAAGAAAAACTCAAGTGTTAATTGTCGTATACCTACGATGTCACCCGCGGAGATGACCAGCCAAGAGTTTCAGGAATCTCAAAATTTTGCATTTTTTCATGAGAATTTTCTGTGGTTTTTGTTTTGAAAAATCGGAGGGTCCCACTTGCATGACCCATTTGTTTAAAGTCAATCTCAAAGTAAAAGTCTAGGAGAAAATAATAAAGTATCTGCTTCAGTTTAACTTTTTTTTTGATAAACTTTGGCCGTGCCAGGGAAATTTATTATTTAAAAAATTAAATTATACCTGATGGTGTAAATCAACGTGAATAAACAAAAAGTGCAGGTGACGTGTGATGAGTATGGATCAGAGCTATAAAGCTCGTGTGTGATGCTGCAGTGAAATACTGAGGGAATTAAAGGGGTGTACACAGTGAAAATATAGTCGTTCACCGGCTCAGGAACTCGGTTAGTTCACTCTTCAATGGAGGCTCTTGCTCATTTTCTTCTCTATTGATTAGTTGAATGTAATACAAGACAGTGCACAATCCAATTATGATTTTTTCTTCTCTATCTCTATGGAGGCGTTACATAGTATTAATAAGGCTGCCCCCTATTCTGTGGGATTTCAGCCGAGATCTTTACCCATTATTCATGAGATCTTTCTTGATTTTGAGAGAGAATCTTAGTTGGTTGAGAGTTTCATGCATGAGGCCAAATTTTCGCAGTCATCCAGTTGTTTTCTGGTTGGTTCAGCTACGATCCCCCCAAGGGGAGCTCCACCCCTGGTTCTCTGAGCTCCTCGTGTCTTTCCTGACCTCCTGACTTGACCTCACAGCTAGAGCTTGTTTGAGGTATCATCAGTTGCCCCCCCAGCCCCTGGTTCAAGCGAGCTTGGGTAGGGGTTAAGTTGTTTTTTAAACTGAACAGGATCTGCACGTGGCTGACCTTGGCCTGCACGTGCGTTAGGCCTTCTTGGTGGTTTCAGCAATCATGGCTTCCTCATTTCCCGCGCATGTCTCAGTCCACGTCTCTCAGGCTTTAAATGCTCAAACGGCTATCTGAACCACCCTATTCCACTGTTCAACTTCTCTGCTGCTTCTCTTTTCTTGCGATTTCTTGGCTTTCTGATTTTGAATTCTCTGACTCCTCGTTTAAGATCGAGTTCTGTGGGTTCGATTTGAAGATTTGCATTGCCCTCTTTCTTCCATTTCGTTCTAGACTGCTGTTCATTGCTCTTTCCCTCCTAGGTACGCCTTTCTGTCCCTTTTTCATCTTTCCTCATTCTAGATCCCTCAAATTTGAGGTGACCATTGCATTTCTGGGCCTTTCGGTTCTTTTACTTTTGTAATCAAAGTTACTGCTTGTCTCCTCTCCCCCACTTCGTGGACTGGTCTTCTATCATGCGAATCCTTGCTGTTGGAAGCTACTGCACTGACCCTAGGGTTATTAGGGAGTGCTTAATCAGTATTCCTCATTTCTACTGTTCTTTCAGTTTACCCTTCTCTTGTTCAGTCATGTCTACTCCATCCAGAGTTACACACTCCTTTGTTTCTCTCTTAGGAAAAAGGTCTGCCGAAGAGGACATTGATTTAGGAGATGTAGGCGAGGAAATCGACAATTTCTCCAGTGTGGATGCTGTTGATGCAGAGGAAAATACTGAGGAACCATCCCCATCATCTTCTTCTGTGTCCCCTAATCCTAACAAAGGTAAGGGCAAGGTGAGTGGGATAGGAGTCTCTGACAGCGCAGCGGGCATAGGGGCCGCCTTTAGGCATGCTGAGCTCATAGGACCTAGTGAGGTTGACTCTTCTCATGTGAGAATTCTCAGTTCTCGTTACGATTTTTCTCTTAGTGTTCAGCCCTGGTGTCCAGATAAATACACCTCATATGTTGCCCAAGTTCACAAGAGGGTATGTTTCTTTGCGGCCGCTTTTGAGAATGGTCTTCGCTTCTCTATGTATCCCTTCATCAAGAGTGTTTTGCAACACTTCAATGTCTGCCCTGCTCAGTTCTTCCCTAATTTCTGGGGTGTACTTGTGGGTCTTCTTGTTTTCTTCAAGATTCATGGACTTGGGGTCCCCAGTCTTTCCTTGCTTGTGGATCTTTTTAATGTTAAGCTCACCTCATCAGAGGGTTTCTTATATATTTTCAAGCGAACCACGACTAGGCAGATCATTACTCATCTTTCGAGCTCCCATAAGGGTTGGAAGAAACACTTCTTTTTTGTTGGGGGCACCAACTGAGAGTACAACCCTGCTGACAGGACTGATACTCTGGGTATCCCTAGAACTTGGTCCGCCCCTGATAATTTAGGTGAGCTCTTGCTCAAACTGATTGAGCTCTAGTTTGGGAATCGTTGAGTCGCCTTTTTGACCTTTGCTCTCCTTGTGTTGTTTTTCTGGCATTCAACCAGAGCTCAGTGCTGAGGACGAGAGGGTAAAATGAAAGTTGGAGAAGTGCAATCTAGAGAAGTACTCTGAGCTCATCAAGCCCTGGGTCTTAGTAACACAGGGATTCAGTCCTCCTAAGGTATCGATAGAAGCTCTGCTCCCTATCTCAGTTGTTAGGCCTGAAGACATAGAAGGTAACACTTTCTGAGTTGGTTCCCTTGTCTTTCCTTCTTTTTCCTCTCTCCTGTCTAACTTGCTCGGTCCAGATCTTCCAGGCTCCTCCATAATGAAATCTACCCCCCTGAGGAACTCCAGGCCAAAATTGACCTACTGAAGAAGAGTAGAAAAAGTGGCAAACATAAGGCCTATACCTGCCCTTGGGGGCAGCTTCGTTGACAGAGTTAAAGTGCAGAAACTAGGAGTGCCCTCTTCCTCTGCCTTGAGCAAGGGAGGACAGACCCCTTTATCTCAATCACTGGCCCCTTATCCTTTTCAAGGGACCCATTTTGCCCCCTGAAAGACTTCCAAGCCTAGGCTGGCTTCCCCCACCTCCTCTGAGGTTGAGGGAGCATTGGGGCTGATTATTGGAATCAGGCCAGATTTTGCACCCACCAGACCGCCTGATCAACCATCCCAGCTGCCTCTCCAGAGTCCCAAAGTCGAAAGGAAGGAGGGCCAGGAGAGTGATGAAGATTCCTTCTTCGTCAATGCTGAATTGGCTGCTAGGGCCATTTCATCCATTCTCCCTAAATCCTCTACCATGCTTCCTGAGGCCTCTTTTTGCTCAACTCTCCAGGGAGTAGTCACTGTAAGTATTTTCACACTCGCTCTTAGTTCGGCATGGTTGAATTGTGCTGATCTACGTCTGTTTCATTTTTCTTTTTTTTTTTGTTCACAGATGGCTCTTCACTTGAAGAACTTGATGGGCAGGGTCCGATCTTCGGAGGACTTTGCCAAAGTTTTGAAGATATACAAATTTAAGGTCGCTGAGCTGACCTTTGACAATGAGAGCCTCAGAGCTCAGGTGCAAAAGCTCGAGGAACAAATGGAGAAGTAGGCTCTGACTACGAAGGCCTTCAAGTTGCTGAGGATAGGGCTGAGGAAAGAGAGAAGAAGGTCAGGGATGAGTTGAGGATGACCAGGGAAGAGCTGTTACTCAAAACCAATGCTTGGAACAAAGCTAGCCAGGAAGCCTTTGATGCTCGGGGCTCCCTCGAGAGCCTTAGGAAGGAGTATGTTACATTGGCTGAGGCGAACGAGGGCCTATACGGTGAGCTCGAGGTGCAGAAGACAGTTGTCAAGGAGAGGGATGATATAATAGTCGAGCTGAATGATGATGTCACCACCAAGTGGGCCTCAGGATGGTTGGCCTTTCAGCACAACGCGAAGAAGACCTACCCAGACCTCGACTTTGACTTTGCCATCCCCACTGAGGAGTAGTTGGAGGAGTCTGATTCAGATGACGATGACAACACCTTGGCTCCCGCTGCCTCTGATACAGCTCTAGAAGGTACTGAAATGTCCACTCCTCTAGCTGTTCTAACTGATACATCATTTTCTACTGATCTGGAAACGAGAGCTCTGTTTGAGATTGAGGCCCCAGCCTCCTCACCTGTTCTTGGCTCTTCTGAGATTTCAACTGCTGCCATGCCAGAAGGGTTGCCTGGTGAGCTGTCGAGCTCTGCCTCTGTTCCTGCAACTGAGACTATAGTAACTTCATTGCAGGATCCTCCACCTATTCCCTTTTCAGAAACTTAGGATCTTTTAATTCCTTCTCTCTTTTTTTTTTTTTTTTTAGCATTTGTAACTTCTATTGGGGAATGTAAACTTGGCTTGCTTTCTTGGCTTGTCTGAATGGTAAACGCACTAGTTTTTTTTTCTTTTTCTCTTTCTCTAATCACTTTCTAACACAATTTAACTCGCTCTTTGAATACATTCTACTCTACTCAATACGATAGCACAATCCAACTTATTTTTCAATGCAGTCTACTCTGTTTTAACACAATAACACAATCCAACTTGCTCTTCAATGCAGTCTACTCTGCTTTTCTCAGATCTACTCTCATTATTTTGTGGTTAGCTGCTCGCGTACTGCTCTGTACTCTCATTGCCCCCATTGATTTGAGGGGAACTGAGTTCCTCTGAAAGCAAAGCTGCTGGAACTGCAAGTATGCTGGCTTATTGAGTTCTTTTGAGAGGAAATGAATTGAGATATGACTTTGGGAGATTACCATGCTTGTATTTGGTCAAAGAGAGTGTGGTGCTTGTTATTGCAGCTTATTGCCCTGAATTTTTGCTGGACAGTCGAGGGCTGTTATTGCTTGAGATGGATAAGGAGTATCAAAGGAATGTTGAGACTACTTGGTCTGGAGTCTTATGGATGTTAACCTTCTGTTTTTGTACATCCGATTCTTGATCTTTTCTGTTTTTGAAAATCTTAAAGTAGAGCCCACCCCAAAGGGAGCATTGGATGGTGTTCTTGATATTCCTCACAGTGACAAGAGGTCTACTGGATTTGGGAAAGAGAGTAAGCAACTTGATGCTGAGGTCCATCACAAGTACATCTTTGGAGGCCATGTTGCTCCAAAATCAGGAGTTGAGTTCTACCTAGGTTCACCGAGTGCTGAAAATGCTTGAGGCGGATGAGGTGTAATGGGGAAATGTTGAGGCTATTATTTCTTTATGCTAATCTAACCTCACCGCACGAAGTCTCTTTTTCTGAGCGCTCCTAGATGTTGGCCTTGTACGAACCTCTACCGAGAAGCCCCTGTTTCCATAGGGCTTGTCTATTGTCTTATTTCTGCTAAGTTACATAACTGCTCATGCTCCTCTTTCCCCGTCTTTCCTTTCCCTTGAGGCAACGGGGCCCAGAACTACCATGCATACCCTTAACTGATCTCCTAATTCCCCGGAGCTTGAAAATCCTTGGTGCAGACCTCCTAGAATTCCATTAGGTTCAACAGAGCTTACTGACCACCTGGAAATCTGGTTTCATTCTTGGAAGGTCTCTCCTTGTTGCTAGGTGTAAAGACTAGGGTGTGGTTGCTTCTAGTGCATCTACTAGCTTTGCTGGGGATATGATCCTAGCAGCTGCTTATGCTCACGAAGCCTTGTTGTGCCTTAGGAATGTAGTTCCTCTCTTAGTCAGCCCAAAGAAATCTGAGAAATCTCTTTTGGGATATGATCCAACTATTTAAATTATTAAACCATGTCATAACCGAGGAGAGAATCCGACCTCCTAGGCTTATCCAAGGCTGTATCAAGCCTTCCTTGACTATTTAATAGCTCATGACTGGTAGAATCTGTCATTAACTCCTTCTTTATTGTCCATATTTTATTGTCTCCTTTAAACATATTCGTTGCCTTAATTTGGAAACCCAAAGGTCCGTCGCTTTTGGGTTCGACGTGCTTCTTGATTCTTTAATATCTTGACTTCTTGATTCTGTGGGCATTCATTCCCTCCAAAACCTTTTCACCTGTGCTATCTTCTTCCGACGTCTCTTCTTTGCTTTCCTACAACATCAATGGCTGCCCCTATCTCCCCCTTATTCAGCGAACGATGCTCATGTGGAATTGAGTGGGAGTGGTAGACCCGTTACTTAGTGCCTTCATCATTGTCATCCTCAGACTTAGTCGAGGTAAAGAAGAAATTATTTCTTGATGTGGAACTATCTTTGCGAGCCCCATCTTCTGACGAGCCCTGCAATTTCTCAAGAGGAGACTTATTTTTTTGAGGGGGCTTTGGACATGGGGCTGTGTCTCCCCATTCATCCCGCTGTTGGTTATATCTTAGTCTATTATGGGTTATGCCTTTCTCGTCTCTCTCCCAAGAGGTGGGCCATCATGATCAGTTTCTTTCTATTTTGGCACTTTGCGTGGTGATGACAAATTCCCCACTGTAGGAGAATTCTTCTACTTTTTTGACATCGAGGAGGTTGAGGTCCCGTGCTTTGTCTATTTTCGGTGGAGGCACTTCAAGTTGCAACGTCTGGTGTTTGACCTTCCTTCTCTTCCTGAGGGATGGGTCAATCGCTTCTTTTATATTACTGGGGATTCTTGGAGGTCCATAGAGCTGCATTACAGAGAGTGCAGAGTTCCCAGATCCTGGAGGAGCTATTCTTATTCAGGTAAGTATCTCGGCAACCTGTATTTGTTCAGGTCTTTTGATGTAGTCTCCTTATCGTAGGATTTAATTTGATTGGTAGGTCCTCCCAAATTGGATCTGTTAGAGGAGATGCGAATTGATCAGATGATAGAAGTTGAGTCTATGTCCTATTCTGAGCTGGTGACATCAGGTAACTTGTTTTTGTTCAGTGCTGCTGGTGCCGCTGCATACTTTGTTTCTTACCCAGATTCTGCTGATTCCTGTTCTTCTAAATCTGATGAGGTTGAGGACGTTGGTACTTCCTCTGGGAAACAGAAAAGTGGCAATGCCAGTGACTCCTCTTCTTCATCTGGATCTTCTTTGGCTACCATACTGTTCTCCTCATCTGGGCAGAGACTTGTAAATCTTCTGACATAAGCCAAGAAGGAAAGGGATGAGCTGAAAGAAGAACATGCCCGCCTGAAGGAGGAAGTCGAAGAGCTCTGGAGACACTTAAGGGCGAATAAGAACTGAGAATATCTCTTGTAATATTTTTTCCTTCGTACTGTTGTTGGATATGTGAACCTCTGTTCTTATTTGATGGCTATTGTTTCTTCTGTGGACTCTTGAACTTGTAATCTTGAAACTAGTTATATGTCTCTGTTCACGGGTTTTAGGACCCTTGTGAGTGGATTGGTGGGGGAAGCTGTGAGCTACAGAGTTCGTTTTACGAACTAAAGAGTTCATCCTGAGCTATAGGGCCTTTTTTATGCACTGAACTGTTCAAAGTGAGCTGCAAAGCTCTATTTACGAACTGAAAAGTTCATCTTTATTTCATGAGCTGAGTAGCTCATCTTTATTTTATGAGCTGAAGAGCTTACCTTTATTTTGTGAGCTGAAGAGCTCATCTTATCTTTATGAGCTGGAAAGCTCATCTCAATTTTATGAGCTGGAGAACTCATCTTGTTTTATGAGCTGGAGAGCTCATCTCATCTTTATGAACTAGAAAGATCATATCAATTTTATGAGCTGGAGAGCTCATCTTATTTTTATGAGCTAGAAAGCTCATCTCAATTTTATGAGCTGAAGAGCTCATCTTTATTGTATGAGCTGAAGAGCTCATCTTTATTCTATGAGCTAATGAGCTCATCTTAGTTTTATGAGGTGGAGAGCTCATCTTTATTTTATGAGCTGAATAGCTCATCTTTGAGTTGGAAGCATTTTTTTTTTTGCAGGCATATACAAGGGAGGATCAAAAGTTCTTAGTTTAATTGTAAGAATGATTTTATTACAGAAAAACTTACTGAAAAAACCTCTTAAGGTGTTCTGCATTACAAGAATGAGGCATAATTTTTCCTTCCTCAGTTTGTAGCTCATAGTTCCCGGGCCTGATAACCCTTGATATAATATACAGACTTTCCCAGTTTGGACCTAGTTTCCCATGGGAATGGTCCTTCCTCGCGAGCAGAAGCTTTCTAAGCACTAGATCCCCTACCTTTGTAACTTCTGTGTTTTACTTTCTTCTCGTAGTACCTAGCTGTCTTCCTCTAAAAATGCTTTATGCGCTATAAGGCCTCGTCTCTCTTCTCATCTAATAGATCGAGGTTGAGTAGTAGCGCCTCATCATTATGCCTTGTGTCGCTAAACTCAGTTCTGGGGGATGGGAGCCCTATCTCCATGGGAGCCACTGTTTTAGTTCCGAAAGCCAATGCAAATGGAGTTTCCTAAGTAACTATCTTGGTTGTGGTTCTGTAAGCCCATAACACCTCAGGTAGCTGCTCCGCCCATTTCTCTTTCAGTGCTTCCAACTTAGTTTTTAGGGCGGTCTTTATTGTTCGAATGATGACCTCTGCCTGTCCGTTGGATTGAGGATGAGCTGGGGTCGAAAAGAAATTTCTTATCCCCAGCTCGGCACAAAACTTGTTGAACTTAGGGTTATCGAACTGTTTCCCATTGTCCGAAACAACTACCCTTGGAATCCCAAACCTGTAGATTATCGACTTTCAGACAAAATTTTGGACTTTTTGCTTCGTTATTGTTGTCAAAGGTTCTGTCTCTGCACATTTGGTGAAGTAGTCTACTGTAATAATGACAAACTTGAATTATCCAACCCCCGTTGGGAGGGGGCCAAGTATATCTAAACTCCACTGTTGAAAAGGCCAGGGCTCACCATCAATGTTAAGAGCTCTGGTGGATAGTGGGGAATGTTGGCGTGTATTTGATAAGTTTTATATCTTTTGACCAGATCTACAGCATTTTTGAGCATAGTAGGCCAGTGGTACCCCTACCTCAATGCTTTTCCTGCGAGGGCCCAAGCTCCGATGTGATTGCCGCAGACTCCTTCATGGACCTCTCTAAGTATGTAGTTAGCATCTTCATCTCCCACACATTTGAGTAGAGGTGTCGAAAATCCTCGTTTGTATAGGTTTCCTTGCAAGATAGAAAATCTGGCTGACCTGACTCTTAGTTTCGCAACTTCTTTGGGATCTTCCGGCAAAGTCCCAGTTTGAAGATACCCTCTAACAGGGTCCATCCAGCTCTGTGGTGTTTGCACAGACAGAACTTCTTCATCTTCCATGCATACAAATGGTTCTGCTAAATGCTCAACTGGAATTAACCTATCCAAATTCTCCTGCGAAGCTGTTGCCAACCTTGCCAAGGCGTCTGTTTTTGAATTTTTGGCTCTAGGAATGTGCTTGAATTTAACTTGCACAAACTTCTTGATCAATTCCTGTACCTTCGTAAGATAGAGAACCATTTTCTCACCCTTAGCCTGGTATGACTCCTCTATTTGTTTCACGACAAGTTGGGAATCGCTGCTGATCTCCAGCTTCTCTGTCTCCATTGAGTGAGCAAGGTTGAGCCCAGCAATGATAGCTTCATATTCTGCCTCGTTGTTTGAAGCCTTAAACCCAAACCTGAGGGCATATTCCACGTTTATTCCATCTGGAGAGGTCAAGATCAATCCTGCTCCGTTTCCTTGGGCGTTGGCAGCTCCGTCTAATGAAAGTTTCCATACGGAAAGGTCAGGTATTAGCATTGTGGCTTCTGTGGGTGTTACTGCAGTGAATTCTGCGATGAAATCTGTCAGAATTTGCCCTTTGATTGCAGTCCTTGGCTTATACCTAATATCAAATTTGCTGAGCTCTATTGCTCACTTAACTAGCTTTCCTGAAAACTCTAGTTTATGCAGCACTTACTTCATTGGCTGATCTATTGAAACCTTGATAGTATAAGCCTGGAAATATGGTCTAAGTCTCCTAGCCACAGTCACCAGGACCAAAACTAGCTTCTTCATCTTTGGATATCTCTCCTCTGCCCCCCTCAGAGCTCTGCTACAGTAGTACACTGGTTGCTGAACTCTGTATCACTCCCTAACTAGTGCTATGTTGGTTGAGAAATCTGAGATAACTAAATAAAGAGTAAGCACTTCCCCTTCTAAGGAGCTTATCAGGACAGGGGGAGAGCTTAGGTTCTCCTTCAGTGTGCTTTGAACGCTTCCTTACACCGGGTATCCCACTGAAAAACCTTCTTCAACACCTGAAAAGAAAGGTTGGCACTTGTCACTTGATTTGGATACAAAACGACTCAAGGTGGCTATCCTTCCTATCTGGCATTGGATTTCCTTGATGTTAGACGGTGGTCGCATATCCAAAATTGCCTTAACCTTTTATGGGTTAGCCTCGATTCCTCTGCCGTTGACTATGAATCCCAGAAACTTCCCTGCTAATACTCCAAAGGCGCACTTTGCAGGGTTGAGTCTCATCTTGTACTCCTTGAGGATTTGGAACGATTCTGCTAGGTGCTCGATGTGCAGCTCTGCCTTCAGTGATTTTACCAACATGTCGTCGATATAGACCTCAATGGATGTCCCAATTTACTTTTGGAACATTCTATTCATTAGGCTCTGATAGGTGGCTCCAGCATTCTTCAATCCAAAAGGCATGACCTGGTAGCAGTAAGTTCCCTGTTCAGTCACAAATGAAGTCTTCTCCTGGCCCGCTGGGTCCATCCTGATATGATTATAACCTGAGAAAGCATCTATGAAGTTGAGGAGCTCATGCCCAACAGTTTCATCCACGATCAAGTCGATTCGAGGTAAGGCAAAATTGTCCTTGGGGCATGCTCGATTTGAGATTAGTGAAATCAATGCAAAACAGCCATTTCCCATTGGTCTTATTGACCAACACCACATTCGCCAACCAGGTAGGGTAGTCCACCTCTCTGATGGCTTTGGCGTGGAGGAGTTTACTGACCTCCTCGTTAATTGCCTTCTGGTGTTCCGGAGCAAAATTTTTCCGCTTCTGTTTAACAGGTTTACAAATGGGATTCACGCTTAGCTTATGTGTGATGATTGAGGGGTCAATGCCTTTCATGTCCTTTTGCTTCCAAGCAAACACCCATGTTCTTCCTCAGGAACTAGGTGAGTAGGTCTTTCATTTCTCTACTCAACTTAGATCACACGTAAACAATATGTTCAGGCTCCTCATCAAGCTGGACTGGCTCTAGCTCTTCTGACGGTATGGGCCTGGTGTCTAGCTCGTCCCTCATGTCAAGCTCATCTAGCTGGATAGTTTCAACCTCTTTCTGCTTCACCGAGGCCATGTAGCACTCCTTGGCTATTCGCTGGTCTCCTCGGACCATTCCAACTCCATTTTTTGTAGGAAATTTTACGACCAGGTGATATGCTGAGGGGATAGCCTTTATTGCATTGAGGGATGGTCTCCCAAGTAGTATATTGTACGTAGAAGGGGCGTCAATTACCAGGAATTTCACAGTGGTGGTGGCTTGACAAGGAGGGTCCCCCATAGTGAGCACGAGTTGGATGGATCCCAGGGGTAGCACCATTTCCCCTAAGAACCCCATCAAGTGAGCATTCACTGACTCAAGCTTCTCCCTTCCTACGCCCATTTTTATCAAAGGCAGAGGCGAAAATGATGTCGACCGAGCTCTCATTGTCAATTAGAACTCGATGAACAGTTTGGTTTGCCACAATGGCCCTTACGACCAAAGGGTCATCATGGGGATACTGACAGCCTTTCAAGTCTGAATCCGAGAAAGTGATAGTTGTGCTCAGCCGAGGTATTTTGGACACGGTATGTACTTCCAGTGCTTCTCCAACTCTGATTCTGCAAAGGTGTGCTTTCCTGGCTGCACTGGATTCTCCACCGCCAACAAATCCTCCAGATATCACTCTAATCTCCCCTAAGGGTTGTTGGTGCTGCGCAGGGGCTTGTTGCTGGGGTGTCGGTGGTGGTGGAGCCCTGTTTCTGGTTGTCATGGGTGACAAATCGTCGTAACTGTCTCCTCTGGATCAAGAACTTGATCTCCTTCTTTAGTTGGATGCAATCGTCAGTATGATGGCCAAGATCCCTATGATACACGCAATATTTCGCAGGGTCTCTTTTAGACGGATCTGCCTTCATTCGTGGAGGCATTCTTAGGAATTTCTCATTCTGCACCTCGTATAGGATCTGGGACACTGTCGCAGTGAGAGAGGTATATTGTTAAGGTGCATACCTCGGCTGTAGTTTAGGCTACGAGGGGCCTATGCGATCCCTAACATTCCCCCCTCTTTTTTGGGGATCGCTCTTTGTCTCTTCTAGGAGATCTATCTCTTTTTGGAGATCTGTCTTTCCCTCTCTCTCTTGGGACTTCGGTTCCTCTTTTTCTCTTTCTTGCCCTTGTCTCTATGTGCGGAAGAGCTCCCTACCTTAGAAAGAAGAGCTTCTTCGCCGTTTATGTATTTCTCCGCTTTGGCAAGCACCTCAGCCATGCTTGCTTGGGGATTTTTTGATATGGAGAACATCAAATCTTTAGACTGCACCCCTAGACCAGCTATGAAGGCGATGATGACAAACTTTTCATCTGGGACACCCACCTTAATGACTCTGAATTAAATCTTTGGACATACGACATGAGGTTTTCTTGTGCGCCCTGTTTCACATTCAAAAGGTGATAGCTCAGCTTTCTATAGGTTCGAGCCCCTATAAAGTGGGATACGAAGGAAATGAAAAACTCTTTGAAGGAAGAAATTGAGGCCGGGGGGAGCCTGTTAAACCATGCCAAGGCTGAATCCTTCAAAGTGATGGCAAAGGCTTGATAGCGTACAGGGTCCTGATACCTGTGTAATTCCATCTGGTTCTTATAAGTATTGAGGTGGTCCATGGGGTCCCTGGTTCCATCAAAGGACTCTATCTGTGGCATCCTGAACTTTGGTGGGAGGGGAAAATGCAACATTCTAGACGTGAATGGAGATTCAGTATGCTACACCAAGGCGTCCATTGTAACTGGAGCTTTACTCCTGACCGCTTCCTTCATATGGCTGAGCTCCTGTTGGATGCCCTTGAAGCATTGCTCCCAATATTGCTCCCTTCTCTCCTGGTGAAAAGGGAAGACATCATTCTTTTCACTTTCATTGTTTTTACTTTGTACTTCCTTATTATGGCCGTTCCTAAGGGGTAGTTGGGGAACCTGTCCCAAGGTCTGTCTGTTCTCCCCTCTTCGTTGTCTTCTTTGAGTGGATCAAGGTATTGTTGATCCCTGTTGTGGGGACTATTTTGACCTTCTTGGGCCGGACGTGCCTCCTATGGGCTTCAAGAGCTTCTCGTTTTGCTTTATCAAGCATTGATTGACGAGGCGAAAGGCCTCCATCTGGTTATTTGTGGGGGGATTCCCCATGGGAGGATCAGTCTCTGGGACGTTCTCGGGCTATCTACCATTGGTGGCTCCCTGCTGGTCCTGCATCCGAGATGGGTTTGTTTGGCTTTTGCTCATGTTTCGTGTTGATACCATCATTCATTGAAAGACCAACTTATTTGTAACAAGAACAGTTGTTCCAACAAACGGCGCCAAACTAATGGTGTGAATCAACGTGGATGAACAAAAGGTGCAGGTGACGTGTGATGAGCGTGGATTAGAGCTACAAGGCTCGTGTGTGATGCTGTAGTGAAATACTAAGGGGATTAAAGGGGTGTACACAGTGAAAATATAGTGGTTCACCAACTCAGGAGCTCGACTAGTCCACTCTTCAATGGAGGCTCTTGCTCTTTTCTTCTCTATTGATTAGTTGAATGTAATACAAGACAGTGCACAATCCAATTAGGGTTTTTTCTTCTTTATCTCTATGGAGGCGTTACATAGTATTTATAAGGTTGCCCCCTATTCTGTGGGATTTCAACCGAGATCTTTGTCCATTATTCATGGGATCTTCCTTGATTTTGGGAGAGAATCTTGGTTAGTTGAGAGTTTCATGCATGAGGCCCAATTTTCGCAGTCATCCAGCTGTTTCCTGGTTGGTTTAGCTACGATCTCCCCAAGGGGAGCTCCACCCCTGGTTCTCTGAGCTCCTCGTGTCTTTCCTAACCTCCTGACCCGAGCTCATAGCTAGGGCTTGTTTGAGGTATCATCAATACCTAATCAGGGGAATGTATGTAACTTACCCTTCGATGCAATCTAATTACATATAAAAAAAATTGAAAAGAGAGAAAAAATGCATGCTTAGTACATGATAAATGAAAAAAAATAAATCCTAAACATGCAGCTCCTAAAAGAGCATAGTCAGCCAGAAAATGCAACTGAGGTGTAGGCAGCATTAAAAACCAGCTGCAAGAGAGTGTAATTGAGCTGATACTTGGAGTCGACAGAACCAATAGCCTGAGCTGAATGACTGAGCTGAGAAGAACCAACTGAGAGAAGGAAAGGACTGATAAGACTTGAGCTGTGAGCTGAAGTAAAATAAGCAATAAGCAAGCTAGCCATCGAGCTGAGAGGCCATTTCATAAGGGCAGATGGAAAGGCAGATTCGATAAGCAGAGTCAGATCCGATAAGTAGTTGAGGAGGCGTCTTGAAAATGCAAAAGCGGTAGGGGAAGAATCTGAACAGAGTCTTGTACCAAAGAACCAATCCTCTGAACAGACCTTTTCATTTTCAACAATAGAGTCTGACTGAGGGTCAGTAGAATTCCATCCGAGAAGAACCTGGCTTCTCCTTCCCGTGTAGAAAATGAGGAACCATCCTAAAGTCTTCATAACAGCAATGAAGCGAAAAAGAGTGCAGCAAGAGAAGGATGACTAGCGTAAGCCAAAAATCCCAAAGACTTGCATAGTAATCGTCCTATGAAATTATCTTTTGTAGCACAGAACAGCAGAAACCTCCTGTGGAATTCCAACAGACGAAGCAGAACAAGATCAGACCCCAAATGAAGACCCAAGAATACCAGAGGCTTAGAATTGATTCTGAGGAATAAGAGAAGATGCACATGTTGGTTTTTTTTTATGGAGTCTAGTTTGTATATGTGATCCGGATGATGACCCGACCCGAAATAATGTTGTGTGGTTTTTAATGGAAAATTTTCTGAGGCTTAGTCCATGGAGCGAAGGCGTTGCCCCCGAGGAAAATTTTTTTTGGGCCCGTTATACAACCCAGTGCGTAGGACATATAAACCCTGTTGTTTTGGTGATTAGGGTTAATCGTGGATTGCACAACCGCTCTCTGTATTCAACTCTCTCAATAGTGAAATCCCTGCAGCTTCGTGGACGTAGGCAAATTGCCGAACCACGTAAAATCTGTGTCTTGTTCTTTCTTGTTTCTTATTGCTTTATATTCTTGATTTGTTCTTCGATTGTGTGTGTTTGTTAGTGGATTTAAATCGTGTGAAATCCCAACAGCACAGGTGCCTACTGTACCCTCTTCTATCTTAGAGTCTTTGCTTTCAAAAATATTCCTCATTTTAAGGGATGAATATGTAAACGGATTGTATAAAAGGACTGTGTTCTTTGCTTGAATGGTGATCTGCACTTTATCCATGTATTCAAGACTTTCTGCTTGTACTTGATGAATGTTCCCATAAACTGTAAAGAACTTAGAATAAGAAGAGGCAGAAAATCTCTTACAAATGGCCTTTAACCTTTGAAGATTTGTCATGTCACTCCACCTACAAACTTGAAATCTGATCTGTCCTCTTGAGTCTAAGTCTTAAATTTCTGATTTGTCTTCTATCTTGCAACATCAGAAGTCTAGTGGCAGTGGGTAGACTGTCTGGAGACGAGTAGGTTGAAGAGACTTTAGTTAAAGCTCCCAGGTTTGCCAATGAGTCTGCCACAGTGTTACCCTCACGATAAGAATGCTGAATTTGATAGTCCAAACCATTAAGGATAGAACGAATTTGATAAAAGATATTCCTAAATTTCCAAAAAGCCTGATTGTTATTTTTGACCATATCCACCAGTAATTTAGAATCAAATTCAATGAGGAATGAATAATCCAACAATCCAAAATCTCTTATCAGTCGTAAACCATCCAATAAAGCCCTCATCTCTGCCTCCATATTAGAACAATGACCATAAAAATAAGACCCTGCCAAAACAAATTGCCCAGTAGAATTTCATAGGATGACCTCCTCCTGACATACCTGGGTTCCCTTTTGAAGCTCCATCTATATTCAGTTTCATCATTCCCTCATTTGGGAACCCCCAAGCTATCCATTTAACTTGATTAAGAATTGTATTGGACCTTCTCACATTAATGACATCTAATAAAACCAAGTCTTTCTCTGAATCCAACGCCTTAGGATTGATATTGTGTACCTGCAGTTTCCAGAAATGTATAATGTACTTTAGTAGAGAAGAAGAATGAGTATTCTAATTTTCAAAAAGCCTCCTACACCTTTCCCTCCATAGCTGCCAGTAGACCAGTAGAGATAAACCTCTCAACAAATAGTGCACCATAGAAGATTTCTTGTAAATTCTGATCATCATCCTCATAAACCTTGTAAGGGGCCCTTATTGAGAGATGAGCTAAATGCCCAAAAGCTCAGATAACCTCCCCCAAATCGAAGTTGCATCTTGACAATTAATGAAGATATGAGCATCCGATTCACAATCTTTCAAGCAAAAAACACATTTACTAGCCAAAGCAACTCCCATAGACTGAAATACGGAGTCCATAGGTAAAGCATTCTGCAATATTTTCCATCCAATAAGCTGTGCACTTGGAGGTGCCGCCTGTTTCCATATATTAGAAGCCTGAACATTTTGTTGACCTGCACTTCGTATTAGGTTCCATGCTGATTTAATGGTGAAATTCCCCCTTGTAGTATGCTGCCAAATAAGCTGATCCCCCCTCTCCGTCAATTCAATTTGCAAAGCAATCACATCCTGTATAAGCTGATCATCCATATGCTGTCTCACTCTATTAAAATCCCATCTGCCTTGAACAAGTACCTGTGATAGACAGGGAAAATTTAATGGAGCAGAAGAGGCTCTATGAATTAGTGGCCCCAATTGTGACCAGTTATCACACTAGAAATCTACTTCATCCCTTCTACCTACCAACTTCAGCAAATTATTAACAACCTCCTCAAACCATGGATATTGCATTCTATAAACTTTAGAATAACTATGTCTTGAACTCCTCAACAAATGGCCCTTATTACAATACTTATCCATAAAGAATTTAGCCCACAAAGACTTCCCATTAAGCAAACCCCATACCTGCTTCATTCTAAATGCCTTTTGAACCTCTTCAAACTTACAAAATCCCAAACCTCCTTCCTCCTTGGGCATGGTAATATCCTTCCATGAACACCAGTGCCTCTTCCTGGTATTTGCTCTTCCAGACCATAGGAAAGAGGCTATGATTGAATTCATTCTTGAGATAATTCCTTTGGGTAGACTTAACGAAGTTATCAAATGAATTGGCATTGAATTTAAAACTAACTGTATCAAAACTATCCTCCCCAGATTTGACAAGAGTTTAGTATACCAAACCTGTAGCCTTGCTTGAAACTTCTGGAGTAGTTCCTCAAAATAGATAAGTTTAGCTCTTCCTTTAATAATTGGACATCCTAAATAGGACAAAGGACACTTTTTAAGAGGAATGTTTGCCACCCGTGAAAGCATATTCTGTCGAACGTGTGGAATTTTATCTGAGCAATACAATGAACTCTTCCCTTTATTCACCTTCTGTCCAGACGCCTCTTCATACCTCCCAACAAACTTCAGCAAATTCATCATTGACTGTTTTTTCCCTTTTAAAAAGATAAGTGTGTCATCTGCAAAAAGAAAGTGACTGAGAAATCTTGTCCCTCTTCCTGTGTGAAAGTGATTAATAAGCCCTTTATGAAAGATCTCCACCATACCCCTGCTTAGAACCTCTTCTACCAGAATAAATAGAGGTTTTGTTTAACTCCTTAAAATATGGACTAGCAAAAACCCGGTGCCTCAGGACTTTATGTAATAAAAAAAATTAAACATTAATAGTACAACATTTATTTTTTAAATTGTAATATAATTTTTTAATTTAAAATTAAAGTGAACAAAGAGAAAATAAGAAAAAGATAAATAAGGGAGAAGTAGTTGTAGATTAGTGGAGTTGTCAGTCATTAAGAACTGTGTTGTTTGAATTGTTTGATATTGAGGGCCATATTAAAAAAATGATGTTTTTTAGTGAAGAGAAAAATTGTAAATTTTATACTATTAAGTTAAAGTAGATAAAAATTGAATTAATCTTTACTATTGTTGTTTTTTTATAAGTTGAGAATTCAATTTGATTTGAATTTAATTTAATTTAGCTTTAATTTTGTCATATCATACTTCATGGATGCAAGTTTTTATATTGAGAACAAATCTTATACCTGAACATATGATTAAGTGATCACTCGGTGGAAATTTTTTAGCTCCAATTCGGTTATTCTAATGGGAGCGACTTGGATTTTTTTAATTGATTTTCTATTTTTAACTGATTGGTATATACAATTTGATCGGATTTTTAGATTCGTAATTGGAAAAATTTGACCCGATTATTATTCATTTGTACGCTAAAAAATAACCCAATAAAATTAGTTTTAAATGAAAACTAGAAAAAATATGTGGATGGACCATGCAAGTGCAATGACAATTGTTAAGGCCGAACAATCTATATAATAAGACATGAGTGTGTTTGAATTTTATCTCAGTCATATTTTTCCCCTCAAAATTATCACCAATCACTTACTTCACCCATCATCCTTTTGTCACATTCAAACATCAAATCACATCACTCATTTCTATCACATATTTAATCATTTATATATTTCCTCTCTAAAAATATTATATTACTCATTTCTATCATATATTTAATCATTTAATATTTAATTAATTTATAGTTAATATAGTTTTAAAAAATTTAATATAGTGAGATCGATTTTTTAGACGCTTGAATTTTATATTTTATCGTGCCTTCAGGCACGGGTTATGACTAGTAAACTGATAAAATTCCTAGCATGACCTCAAGGATGACGTTTGATAAATTTTAATTTTTAGTAGATTCAAATGAAAATAAAGTTAGTTGGATACTGAATTGAAGTTCAGAGTAAGATTGATTGAAATTTGATTCATAGAAAGAACTATTAATAACCTGTCTTAAACTGGAATGCACATATTAGACATATTCTAAGTTATAGTTATTATGAACGGACTGTGCAAGTTCAAATGTATATGTCATCAAGTAGGCCATGTCAATAAGCTTATGTGGTGAAGGTCAAAATAAAGTTAAAAGAAATGAGAGATTCTATAACAAGATGAAGAATAAATCAATAAAAAAAAACCATTGTTATAATTTTTGAATAAGGTCAGAAGGGGTCTGGGTTTGTCCGACTTATCCCTTTTGATACATAAGTTAATAGGTGCTTAGAGGGAGGACAAGATGTCACATCCCAACCCAAAAAAGAGATAGGGTGTGGGTAACCTTAATCTATTAACTCTTTTGTCATCATTTAAATCATCATATTTACATTGCACAATGTTACAACATAATTAGGGGACCATACCCTTAAAGCATCTTAACAAACTATGTACAATTATGACACTTTGCATAATGTACAAATGGCATCAATCTCTCTATGCCAAGCTAGACTGTACAGTGGACAACCTCCTAATTCAACACATGAAAGTAAACATATGTTTGGGGGGGGGGGGTTGCTTAGTGAGTATATTCGAATCACATTGTTACCCATTTATGCACGGGAGTCTTGGCAACCAACAATATCAAAAAAGCGGATAATCACCCAATCCAAAGCTTGAACTAAACCAATCACAAATTCATAATCCACTGAATCACATTCCAGCTATTACACATAAGTACAGCTGAATAATGATTAATTACATTTTCAATCAATATGAATCAATACAATCACCTCGGATTAAATTCCAAACCCAAAATCTCACCTAAGGTTGCACAACCTTAGGTGAGATTGGGATGCCAAGCACTCCATGCACATCTCCTCAGCATTTAATGACCTCTGCAAGACATTTATTGAACAATGCCGAATACTCAATTCACTGACACCAAACATTAAGTTTACGTGCTCCCGAAAAATCCATGTCAGCTAGGGTCATGCTTTTATTCAAATTTCATGAGATTTGAAGTGCAATCTAATGTGACCTGTCTACAGAAGTAATTCATAGCGTCATGTGGGGGAGGGGGGACACACCCTTGCCTAGCGTTAAATGATCGGGCTCGGGATGCACATTTCCTTTTAGTCTGATAGGGCATATTCATCGAGATTCCATCCTCAGGGCCAACCAATTACCTTAATATTTCACTGTTCGAGACCACATATCATACTCTGATACGAGAAAATATCGTTTGTACCTCATCAAATATTTTTTTGCCTTGGGCCCTCTCTGTGTTAGGCTGTCCTACTTTGACGGAAGTTAACAATAAGATTGTCATCAGAAGAAACATGTTATTCATGAGTGTTTTTGTGTGCATATATTGGACTTTCTTTTATAAATAAAGAAATTTGAAGTTTTCTTGATTAAATCTTAGAGTTTGACTTTGGTGCTAAAGGTGGCATTACACTGAAGTTTATCACTCTTTGGTTCAAAATATATTAGAATCGATTATTTGATTTATGACTTTCAACCCTTTTAAGTGTTTACGATCTAAACAAACTAAAAAGTTATAACTTTTAAAAAATTATATTTTGTGGGAACCTATTAACGTATTGAAAAATACTTTTTTGATATCGTATTTTTTTTGATATAATTTTATAATTTTTTAGCTAATGCCATCTAATTCAAAATCGATGATGAGATTAATGAAGGAAAAACACCGAAGTATCAGCTTCAGTAGCGTAGTCTGTAGCCTTACTCTATTTTGAGATTTAATATAGGAAAAACTCTTAACTAGCATAGACTTATTCTAAATTAAATTTGTTAAATTCGAATTTTCCGAATGTAGTTGTTGGACCAAGTCCTCAAATAGACTTTGATTGTTGAACTTCGAGATAGAGGAGACTCAGTTATATACGATGAGTCCTGCTTGAACAAATGCATGGTGGATTCCACTCCGCCCTCTTATATTAGAATGCATTTATTAGACCCATTCAAATGCCGCAGTTTGAATTATACAAAGTACGGTATCAAACTGCTTTTTCTTCCGAATCATGTACGTAATATACGGATTGACTATGCAAACTTTCACTCAGCCACCTCAAGTGAAGAACATTATGAACATGTGGCCAAGTTGTAGACCCGTTAAATAACTAAATGAATCACCCAAATTATAATATTATCCTGAACACGGTTTGTTGACAATCCAGCCCACCTTTGTTGATCAACTTCTAGACCTGCCAAGCGTCAACCCCAACACCCTCTCCCCCCCTTTCTTTCTCACCCACCCAGAAACAAATATGTACACCAGAAATTTTGCCTCAAAAGTAATATAAATAGCTCACATTTGCTCATCTTTTACCACAAAATCATTGACAAACCAAGGAATCAAAATGAAAATCCCAAGTGTTTCTTTGCTCTCACTTCTCTTTTTCGTCTCCTCAATTTCATGGGCAGCTTCTGCTGATACTAATGAACATTTTCTTCAATGTCTTTCCCTCAAACTTCAAAACTCCACCACAAACCCCCAGGTGATTTACACACCAAACAGCCCTTCATATTCATCTATCCTACAGTTCTCCATTCAAAACTTGAGGTTTGCTTCACCCGGCACCCCACGGCCTTTAGTCATAATCACACCGTTGGAGGAATCTCAAATTCAAGGAGCTATATATTGTAGCCGAAAACATGGCATAGAGATAAGAGTTCGAAGTGGAGGACATGATTTTGAGGGTCTTTCTTTCGTTGCTAAAGTGCCGTTTGCTATCATTGATCTGACTAATATGCGAGCAGTCGATGTGAATGTTGAAAATGGCACGGCGTGGGTGCAGACTGGTGCAAGACTTGGCGAAGTATACTATAACATTGCAAAGAAGAGTAGAACTCTTGGCTTTCCGGCAGGTCTTTGCCCTACCGTGGGCAGCGGTGGACATATTAGTGGTGGAGGCTATGGCTTGCTGCTACGTAAATATGGTCTTGCTGCTGATAATGTCATTGATGCTCGATTAGTTGACGTCAATGGTAGAATTCTTGACAGAAAATCCATGGGGGAAGACCTCTTTTGGGCAATAAGAGGAGGTGGAGGTGGTAGTTTCGGAGTTGTTTTAGCATGGAAATTGAAATTAGTTCCTGTTCCAGAAACGGTGACTGTTTTTTCAGTAAACAAGACTTTGGAGCAAAATGCAACCAAACTTGTTCATCGATGGCAATATGTTGCGGACAAAATTGATGAAAACCTCTACCTTCGGGTTTTGCTTCGAAGTGTGCTTTCCAATGGAAAGAGAACAATGTCGGCTTCATTCGATTCCTTGTTTTTGGGTGGAGTTGATAGCTTACTTCCATTAATGCATCGAGAATTTCCTGAGTTGGGTTTAGTGAAGGAAAATTGTATTGAGATGAGGTGGATTGAAGCGGTACTCTTTTTCGCTGGTGGACAATCCCTTGATGATTTGGTAAATAGGACGTATCCATATGCAAGTAACTACAAGTTAAAATCAGACTATGTGAAAGAACCTATTTCTGAACGTGTTTTTGAAGGGATATGGAAAAGGTTTTATGAAGAAGACACAGGTGTGCCTGTGATGGTGTTGAGTCCTTATGGCGGAAAGATGAGCGAGATCTCAGATTCTGCATTACCTTTTCCACACAGAGCTGGGATCAAATATGGTATTGTATACCAGTCGGGGTGGAAGGAAGAAGGGGCAACAGCTTCAAAGAAGCACTTGAGTTGGATCCGAAGGCTTTACACCTATATGACTCCTTATGTTTCCAAGAATCCAAGATTAGGATACGTAAATTACAGGGATTTGGATTTAGGAGCCAACAACGAAGGTAACACGAGCTTTGCACAGGCAAGCATTTGGGGTATAAAATATTTTAAGAACAACTTTGACAAATTGGTGTACATGAAAACATTAGTTGATCCCCAGAATTTCTTCAGACATGAACAAAGCATTCCTCCTTTATCCCCGCAATGGATAAAGGGATTTGGTCATCATCCTCAAGTTGGAAGGGACTCTCAGTAAAAACTTCTTGGCTAATCCTACGAGCAAAGGTTTACTAGCAACCAAATATAGTTGCTGTGTATTGTTTTTGTTTTGTCGTATGTTCTTTATTCCATAAATTATTATTTTCTTTCCTCTTGTTCTTTTTTCCCCCCAAAACCAGGGGCTAATTTCAAGTTCATCGATGCCTTCGTAGGACTTAAATGAAAGTTGAAATTCCTTTGTTATATTGAAATGCCATTATTCATTGGTAACTTCAAGTTTTATTCTTTGATTAGGAGATCGTAATATTAGAAAAATTTTCTTAATTTAAAATTATAAATAGTTTTACGAGAAAAAGTGGTCCAGAGAATATAATATGCATGGTTCAAAGTATATATTGGTCAATAGTAGTATGATTTGGACCTATTCAATTTCTAGTACTATTATTATGATATTACATATTCAAATCTGCCTAAATGCCAGAAAAGGAAAAATATGGATTTGGTATTTAATCTTTTCGCTGAGATAACGACATAAAACCAAGTTTTATTTGATTTGACACCTTTCTATTTTCATTGTTCCACATTTCTTGTTTACCATGAGTCTTATGCAACTAGGCCGAGTCATCAGAGACGTTTTCGAGTCAATCGCGAGTCATCCAAATTTGTGTCACCAAATTGGCAGATGTAGGTTTGCAACACCGGTATAGGACATTACTTTTTCATCTGTTCAACATCTTCTGTTGAAGGTTTCGTGTATCTTGCCTGATGTTTTATCGTGACACTATGACCAATAAGTCTTAGGGCCTTTCAAGTCGATAGCCATACTAAGACATTGAATTATGATAATATGACCTTTGACCTCTAAATAATCCGGAAGGTATGTACTGAAAGTGGTTCTTCTCCATCAGAACAAGAAGAATGCAGACTTTGAAGGGTTTGTAGAGCCCCAAGTCACCCTCAATAATTTGACTGCAAGTATATCTTATTATGAAGGGAGGATGTGTATTAAATGCTTGCTTTCAGTCCATGGAGAGAGAGAGAGAGAGAGAGAGAGAGAGAGAGAGAGAGAGAGAGAGAGAGAGAGAAATTAACTTTTTTTTTTTAAGTTAAACCCATTTAGGGCAAATTTTATCAATAACGAAATTATCAAGAGAGGAGAGGACATAAACCTTTTCCCTTACATAATAAAAGAACTTTAAATATAAAATAAACTCTTAACAATGATTGCAAACGCTGTATTTTACAGTCAACGAAGAGTCCAGAGGATATGAACCCGCTGACAGTCCAGCAGAAAGTTAGACAGTGTCGTGATAACCTAGTTGAATGACAATGCTGGAACCGTTGTGGCTGTAGGAGTCCTCATAAAAAATTAATAATATCTAAAAAATTAATAATATCTAAATCCATAGGATTTCTTTGGCTTAACTGGTAGTAACTTTTATGATCAAATGACAATAGTAACAATGATGGAATGAAGCATTTATTTTAGTATTTAGCAATCAACTAATTAATTATTCTCTCAACTTTAAAAAAAAAAAAACATATTTCGTTGAAATGGAGTGGGCCAAATCATATTTAAATACAAGGGGCTTAGGGAGGCCGGTACCTCCCAAGGAATTTAATAGGATAAAAGTATAATTTTTAAAATAATTGGGATTGAAGTATCCCTACCATAAATAGTGCATACCTAATTGATAGTTTTTATATTTTTAATATCGAAATATTAGAATGTGAAACTTTCAATATTCATTTTAATATTTATGTATCATTTAAATTTTGAAATTATATATACACACACACACACGCGCGTATAGATATATATATGTATATATATAATAATATTAAACGGTAACACACTCAACAAAAAAATAATAACATCAAACAATAACATTTATATATACATACACACACACAGATATAATAATAATAATAATAATAATAATAATAATAATAATAATAATATTATTATTATTATTAAACAGTAACACGCTCAACAAAAAAATAGTAATATCAAACAGTAATATCAAATATTAAATTTTTAATTAAGTTTTTTATTGAGTATGTTATTATTTGATGTTACTGAGTAAGTTTGGTGTGTGTGTGTCTATATATATATATATATATATATCACTATTTATGATAGGGGTAATTATGAAATACATTTTAAAAAGAATTTGAAAATGTTTTAAAATATGTACTTATTGACAACTATTTGATAAAAAATAGAACTTAAATGAGGATAAGTTTGAAAGTGATACTTAAAGTCAAATAAATTCTGAAAATAGTACTCACACCCATTATCTCTAAATACAAACATAGAAGCTATAGTAAATGGTATGGTGTAAGTTTACGCTTGGGATTGAATGAAAAGTACAAGGTAAGGACATATATGATCAAAAAGAACTTTGACTATGGCTCTTTATATATTGTATTCACTTACTATTTATATATTGATTCTTGAAATATAACAATTTTTTTTTAATTTGTATCAACATATCACCATTAAAATGAATAGTCGGTTATTACAACAACAGACAAAATATAATAATATATGAAAAATAATCTAGATACATCAATGTAGAAACATCCACCAAGTAGAGAAGGAAAAATCCGAAAGAGTGACACAGAAGAATCTTCAAATCGGGAGACATAAGAAATCTATACTTGCGTTTGACATTAATTGACCTACTGACTTTCTAGTTGGGAGCTTTTTGAGACAATAAAAGTTGTCCAATTAGATTTTGTCAGTGGTTAAATATGAAACAAATTTGATAGGTCCAAATCTAATGTATTTATAAAATTACTCTAGAATTCCAGGTAGACATCATAAAAAGTATCATGACTTCCCAAAAGTTAATGGCTAGATAACTTAAAAAATGACTAGATATTTGAAGGGTTACCTTTTTAAGCACATCAAAATTCAAAAAATACTTTGGAAGCACATTACTTACAGCAAAATGGAAAACTTTCAATGACACCCCACTGTAGATTAATGTAATTTTAGGGATACTCGTAACTTTTGAGATATTACCATAGTCTCTCATAATTTGTATGTCCATTTTTCAATGTACCGTCATAGTAAAACTTAAAATATAAACGATTACATCAATTGTAATCCTGACCTAGTTAAAAAACCTAGTCAACTTGGTGTCTTCAAGGTTGTAAGAGATTTAATGGGTTTAGACTCTTCTCTGTCATCCTAATCTTATTATTAGTTAAGAAAATCCGTATGTTGGGACTAGAATAGGATTCGTATCATCCTTAAACTCTTGTTTTATATATACACTACATCAAACAAATTGTTTGGCTAGGATAATTTTTTATATATACACTACATCAAACAAATTATATATATGTAATTAATTTTTGAATTATAGAGAAATTATGAAATTGCCCTTGCATGGCAACCATACCAAGCTACTGGCTAGCAGCAGTAGGTTTTTCCCAACTCTTCTCCAAACCTCCAGAAGCTTTTAGGAAGGTCTTGAGTCTTCACCCCTCACCTGGAGAGGATAGAATCAGTTGTGTGTGTGTGGGGGGGGGGGGGGGGGNGGGGGGGGGGGGGGGGGGGGGGGGGGGGGGGGGGGGGGGGGGGGGGGGGGGGGGGGGGGGGGGGGGGGGGGGGGGGGGGGGGGGGGGGGGGGGGGGGGGGGGGGGGGGGGGGGGGGGGGGGGGGGGGGGGGGGGGGGGGGGGGGGGGGGGGGGGGGGGGGGGGGGGGGGGGGGGGGGGGGGGGGGGGGGGGGGGGGGGGGGGGGGGGGGGGGGGGGGGGGGGGGGGGGGGGGGGGGGGGGGGGGGGGGGGGGGGGGGGGGGGGGGGGGGGGGGGGGGGGGGGGGGGGGGGGGGGGGGGGGGGGGGGGGGGGGGGGGGGGGGGGGGGGGGGGGGGGGGGGGGGGGGGGGGGGGGGGGGGGGGGGGGGGGGGGGGGGGGGGGGGGGGGGGGGGGGGGGGGGGGGGGGGGGGGGGGGGGGGGGGGGGGGGGGGGGGGGGGGGGGGGGGGGGGGGGGGGGGGGGGGGGGGGGGGGGGGGGGGGGGGGGGGGGGGGGGGGGGGGGGGGGGGGGGGGGGGGGGGGGGGGGGGGGGGGGGGGGGGGGGGGGGGGGGGGGGGGGGGGGGGGGGGGGGGGGGGGGGGGGGGGGGGGGGGGGGGGGGGGGGGGGGGGGGGGGGGGGGGGGGGGGGGGGGGGGGGGGGGGGGGGGGGGGGGGGGGGGGGGGGGGGGGGGGGGGGGGGGGGGGGGGGGGGGGGGGGGGGGGGGGGGGGGGGGGGGGGGGGGGGGGGGGGGGGAGAGATAAGAGATAAGTGTGGATAGAGAAAGTTCACATTGGTGTTATTAGAATTTGATTTGGTTAAGTGGTTATCCTTGAATTTTAGTTTTACAGTTTTTGACTTTTAATGTTTTTGAAACGGTTTCGAAGATTGTGGGAGCTTTGGCCTAATCTAATTCTTGAGGCTGGTAACTTGAAGCTTGGTGGTGGTTTGGAGGGCCGTCGTGGTCGGTGGTGGCGGTTTGAAGTTTGAAACTGAGGTAGGGTTTCAAGGATTTTGGAAAATCAAACATTGTTAAATTTTATGTTTTGATGTTGAAGGGATATGGTCCTAAACTAAAATGGACCCAAGGAGCCCATTTCCACAGTTAGTTTTGTGTTTAGAGGTTGTTAAGGGGGTTAAAACCTGAATTTCAGGTCTGGCCAGGTTTAGAAAACCTTATTTTTTGCCAGCTTTGGTTCAATATTTGGATAAGTTAGAGGTTAATTCGAGGTGTCTCACCTGTTGGGTTTCACAGAGAGGTGTGAGATGAGTTAATGGGTTTTGAAAATAGAGAAAAAATGTGTACTGTAGAGCGAGAAATAGAGGTGATAAGTAGGGTACCTACAACACAGAAAGTGGGGAACCAAGGCTTTCTTGAGGAAGAAGATGAAGTGGACCCAGAGGACCATTGGACACCCCAATGGCGAATGAGGGTGAGTACATGTATGAAATTTCATTGAAAAATAACATCGTTTTATTTTTGGCTATTTCAGATCAAAATATCGAGGCTGATAGTGTTTCTCAATTCCAAAAACGACGATACTTTTCAAACTTTTTTCTAAATTATTCCATAGGTTATTTATGATGCTTTAACAAGTTTGAAATATATGATTGGCTGTTTTGAATATTTATCTGGATCCGGACCCGGATTAGGGTTTTTGAATGTAGTTCGCACTAATGTTTGAAATGAATTTATTGATCGTATTACTTGCACAAATTTGAACTCCAGGATCCTTTTGAATGAAGTGTAAGTGTGCAATGGTCGAGTGGGAGAGGGTTTACGTTCCAGGTTGAGGTCGTAGAGGGTTTTTCATTGAATTCGTAGATGTCGGGATGGCCTTGTTGGTCTTAAGATTGGGTATCAAATTGCATCGTATTGACTTGGGAGCGTATTTTCCTTGGGGTGCAAGTCCCCTAAATTATTGGATCGCATGTTTGTATTGACCCTGAGTGGTTAATTTTTTATTTTTTTTTAAGTTAAACCCATTTAGGACAAATTTTATTAATAACAAAATTATAAAGAGAGGAGAGGACATAAACATTTCCCCTTACATAATAAAATAACTTTAAATACAAAATAAAGTCTTAACAATAATTGCAAACGCTGCATTTTATAATCAACGAAGAGTCCAGAGGATATGAGCCAGCAGAAAATTAGAGGAACAGTAAGTCCTCATAAAAAATTAATAATATCTAAATCCATAGGATTTCTTTGGCTTTGGCAACTTGAACGTTCTTGATCTAGTCATAATTATAGGTTTAACTTTATCAAATGCCAAAGCCAAAGCAGAAAACTCCTCCTCTTTTCTCTTCTTCTGCATCTCAACCTTATTGCATATTGACAGTAAACTTTTAGAAGATCCCATAAAAGAATTGAAATCATTTTCTTGAACTACTGGTGCCTCCTCCCCATCAGAGTACCCTTGATTACTCATGAAGAGATGACCTCTTAACGTAGTCATCCTTTGAATAAACTTCTCTTAGCTTCAAGGCCTTTTGAATCTCCTCCTTTGACATGCTTGGAATTATCTCTCCTTGACTATGAATATTTTTATGGACTGCTGCCATCATTTCCGGAGTAATGGACTTTGATTTCTCCCTTGCCTCCACTGTTAAGGATTCAATATCTTGCTTATAGTGACCATAATCCAACAAGGATGAGGACTCGTCTATCCCATCATCCGAGACATCTTCAGAAGAAATAGAAAATCCTTTGTCATCCTCCTCATCATTTAAATTATTCGGTTGAGAAATATGCAACATATGATTTACTACTAATGGTTCTTCAACTCCCGAAGAAATTCGTAGTCCTTGTCCTTCATCCAACTCCCTTAACTGTTGATTAGTGAGATTGATTGCCTTTGCCATACTCTCCAGGTTCTCATGAACTTTGCACTGCATTTCTTGGGTTTGGAAATATGGTTTGGGCCTAAATAATTTGAAACCTCGTTGGGCTCTGTATCATAGCTCACCTCTAGAACCTCATGTGGACTGGAACCCAATATCTTCTCAATAACTTTCTGCTACTTTCCTTTGGCAGGAAATCTTCTCCATTATGGTCTACGTTATCTTTGCCTGAATGCTCTCCCTTGTCTGGCATATCTTCTTTTCCGACTTCCAAAGGTCTTCCCTCATTAATTTTGGTGTTACAGCTACCATTTTTGGTAGTAAAATCTTTCAATTCTCCTCCCTTATTCTGTTGAATCCATACCCCTTTATTCTTGGCAGTTAAATTAGGTTGCCTCAAATTATCCTTATCCTTTCTAAACCCAGACCCTCTTTCCTTAGTTTGCATTGTGGGGTTTCCAGCCTGCTCACTTTGCTTCCTTTTCCCTTTATCATTAGTTACCTTTTCTGTTTGTGTATCAGTCCTCAAAGGATTTTTTCCTTTATCGTCAACTTCCAAATCGGTAACCTTTCTTCTTCGGCAGTCGTCTTCCCCATGGACCTTCTTCCTGCAAGACTTGTAGTATTTCTTACTCTTTTCATAAATAATCTTCTGCCATCTTGCCCCTTCATCTCTCATGTCCAACCAAATCCTGGATGGATTATTTGATAGTAGATTAACCTCCACACAAACTCTAGCAACCCCTGGTCTGGCCAAAGATAACTTCGTCTGATCATAGGCCAACACTTTGCCGATAGGCTTCATTAATAATTCCAAAAACTGCTTCTTGAAAAAATTAAGTGATAAACCTGGTAGAGACACCCACATAGGAACTACAGAAGGTTCAACCCCTGGAAAAAAAGGTGTAAACCATTTAAAGAATCTAAAAAAATAGTCTTCGATCAATGTAGCATCTTTTAACCAAACCTTGACATAATCCTCCTAAAGCTGAAATCTTATGAGAACATGCCCTTGGTTAATAATACCAACTTCAAACCCTCTCTTCAAACTCCATTTAGATCGAATAACCTCCTTGATAACTCCTAGAGAGGGCCTACCATAAACACACTTACCAATGAGAGCATATTGCAAGGACAAACTTGAGGCCTGAATCTCTTCCTTGGTAAAGTAAAAAGTGGGTTCCCCTTCATAGAAAACTACTGGCTTGTCAATCTTTGGCTCTATATCCACATGTTCATGATAAGAAGGTTGCTTGAAAGGTGAAGCGTAGGATTGTTGGTTCTTTGAATGCCCATCAAGTAAGCTGGATGATATTGGTTCATGTTGTTTTTGGTGACTAGATGGTAGTATAGGTTGTGATTCTAATGGTTTTGGTTGATAATCTTGTGTTTTGGGATTAGGATCTGGATTTGGTTAAGAATAGATGAAGAACTCATTAAAGAAGAAAATCCTAGAGAGAATTCAGAGCTTATCTTTCTAGAATCATTGTAATTTTTCAAGAGAGAGAAAAGAATCGAGAAATCAGAGATGGATTTTTGTAGTATGCACTTGTCACTGCTCGGTACCTACCCTGAGTGGTCAATTAGGATTATTGCTCATCGGTGTGACATTGTACTTGATGATTTTGAACTCTCTTTTACTATAAATTTTTGCTTAAATGCTATTGTTTTACATGAAATGACGTTTTTCTTATATATGTATCAATGTTCACTTTGTTTTTGCCCAATCATGCTAAGCTATGTATTTTCAAACTCGTTTGTTTGAAAATTGAGCTACTTTACTAAGTTGTTGATGCTCACCCTACAATATTTGCCCCTTTTCAGATTAGTAGGTGACGGGGAAGTTTATAATTGCATGAACTTCCAATTGTTCCTTGATTATTATCGAAAATTTGAACATGTGTTATGTTATAAACATAGAGTTGTATGACTATTTGTAATAAGTGGTCATAACTGAATTGTGCATTACGTTTGAGGCATGTAAATTATAATAAGCTGGATGTACATGTTTGAAATGTATATGAAATTGGTATTAGAGTTCACTAGAACCATGCAAAAAACTAGTCCACTTAAGCACCAAAGGGTGTGGCTCAAGTGGGGTCTGATAATGACTCAATTTATGTTTTTAAAACACATTTCAGGTTTAGAAATTTTTTTCATTGAAAAACATCTAGGAGCATATTTGGATCATTTACCTATTCCATTGTAACACTAGTTATTTTAAGTCTAATTATACCAAGGGATAATCTTAGGTTTTTAAGCGCATTTACCATTGCCCTAAGCAAGAAGGCGCATACAGAGGCTTTCTTTAATATAGATTGAAGAATAAACTCCCCCCTTTTTTTTGTTGCTTTCAAATCTTCATCATTGTAGGTTCATGACCATTGTCTAGTTTGGGATTTATAAGGACTTCATGAAATTAGACTAGTACAAAACATGATCTAACAATCTCTCCCTTAGGCAATTTTGTGACAAAATACACACGTAAGAAATTAATATTATAACCCGTAAATTACAAGAACAAAAATGAATTGTAAATAAATTTCAACACTAGTGCATAAGTCCCTAATGTCTAAGTACAAGAGCCATCTTTAGATGTCTTTTTGAAAATCATAGTCCTGCATACAACCACTAAACCAATACCTTGTGAAAAACATAATATGCATAAAACACATAACATAATCACAAGGATGAAAATCACCAAGTTAAGCAAAAGGCATATTCATGTTAACATTATGCAAATGCGAATTTGTATCATATGTAAGAACTACCTCCTCAAATTTGCTTGCGAACCTTTAGATATAGCATGACAATGCACAACCAGTTCTCTCCCTTAGTTGATGTTCAAAAGTAAAATAACAAGTGTAAAATGAACAAACAAAATAGGTGACTTCATGCCAAGTTTGTGAATGTACTTCCCTTAAGTATGTCAACAAACTCCCCTACTCTAATCACGTGCAACTAATCCAAGCTAGTTAAAATAAAATCTCGCCGAAGTCTACCATATGTACTTATAAAATTCTCTCCCTTTTTGTCACAAAATGCCAAACCAATGACATATCATAATAAGTATGGTACAAAATCTAGTCATCCCAAAATATTCTTTCCCATTTGTCACAAAGTGTCAATCCATTGATATAGCATAACAAACATAACAAAGAATCATGGTATAATAAGTGGGCATCAATATAAATCAACTAGAAATAATAGACATAAGGATAAAGCAACTGAAAAACAAAGCATATAACTCCAAGTCTCTAATGATAAAAACATCAAAACAAATGACAAGAAGTGTGTCACCGCAAATAAAATCAAAACAAAACAAAAAAAAAGCACTTAAACAAGGACAATGAACAAATAGAAAAAGATCTCAAGCTCCCATAATGTCCAAGATCTTGGTCTTGAAATCAACAACTCCTATAGCTATATCATCTCCACCATTACTATAACGGGGAACCTTAACCAATTATTCCTAGCCTTTGTCTAAGACTTCTAGTAAAATAGGTGATGGATAGGGTTTTGAAGGAGTTTGGCTCATATTAGAAGGAAGAGGCACTAAAAAATGAAGTCTAAATTCCTATCACCAGTTTTTTAGGGAGACTGCTTGAATCAAGTCTTAGGTCACTCGAGCGGTCCATGAAGGTTGTCTGTCCAATTCACGAATGGACTGTTACAACTCATCTTCTACTCCTCCTATCAACTCAATAAGCCTCCAAATCATGCATGTATGGATTTACAATATAAAATGTAACTAAATGCATCTGTATGGATGAAATTAGGAACTAAAATGTATGAAAAATTTAACTTTAAAATACACCAAGCTATTAATAAAGAAAAACCTATATGTTAAAAATATAGCAGCTCCATCTAAATTTCATCTTCTCATTACATTACTCTAAGACATATTAAAGAATATTGAACTCAATTTCATGCATCCTAGAGCAATCTCCATTCACTGAGGTTGATTTCACTCACACGTGTTCAAAATTTGTTGATCTTGATCAATTCCTGTGTAACACATGTAAAACTAAACTTTGACACCATTAGGATTCCATATAGATCAAATCATTAATAAAGCTATATGTAAAATCCTAATGCATCATCTAAGTGACTACATAGCCTATTAGTGAGTGTCCTATTCAATTTTTTTTTGACAACTCCCCTATCTTTTATCCCTTCTATTGATTGTGACCTCAACAAGTGGGGTCTAATAATTACTCAATCTATGTTTACAAAACACATTTAAGGTTTAGAAAATATTTCATTGAAAAAAACCTAGGAGTCATGTTAAGATCATTTACCTATTCCATTGTAACACTAATCATCCTAAGTCTAATGAATTAAACCAAGGGATCATCTTAGGTCTTTGATGTAGCTTGAAGAACAAACTCCTCCCTATTTTTGTTGCTTTCAGATCTTCATTGTTGTAGCTTCATGACCATGGAATGAGTTGAGATCTATAAGTGCTTCACAAAATTATCCAATTACAAATCATAATCTAATAACATCGACTCACTTGATTGCCACAACAAGTCTCGCTTTGTCTTGAAATTAACCCTAAAAGTCAAACACCAAAGAACAATTCAATACTAAGATAGCGAGAGAGATAACAAATATAGATTGAGGGAGTTGAGGACCTTGAGAGGGAATAGCACCGCCATGGGAGATAGCTTTAAGATTCTCAGATTAGAGGTTTGAGGAGGTTTTACGAAAGAGAAGATGGATTGGGACTTGTTGGGAGAGACTGGTCGAGGGTTTCAGGCAATTTCGTTTAGGGATGTCTTTCCTTCCTAAAAAAATAAGTTCATCGATGAATCTCTAATTTGATCCCAAAACAATATAATTTATTTTGAATTTTTTCCCTACAAAACAATTTCTTCAGTGAATCTCTTGATTTTTTCAATTCATTTTATAAGCTGAAATTAGTTTTTTGCCAAAAATTAAAAAAAATATAAAATCAAATTTTATTATCAACTATGATTTTTTTTTTGGCAGGTAAAACAAAAATTATGGGAAATGTTTTGGTTCATTTTGGTACTTGGAATGTGTGCAATTATTTCTCTATTTTGGACTCATCATCTTGAAAGATTCTTAATTTTTTGTGTGTGGACTCTGGTATCTCTCTTTTCTACATAAGCCAAGTTTGTTCGATTGGACTATGCTCATGAAGTGGTGACCCGTGTATAACTTTTCTTGTCAACATTGATATCAGATCTATATTTCTTGCTTTCTGTTATAGGTAACATGCATGATGATTATAAGTGCTATAACTCTGATACCCCAATCCATTTAACATAATATATATTCAGAGTGCTAATAGCCTTCATACGTACTAAATTATAAAGTCTCCAAATAATGAGTAAATTCTTATATCAATTCCATAAACATAACAAGTGTTTGCTATTAAGATAAACTTACTATACACAGCTATGGTACGACTAAGTCGTAGACTTGTCACATCTCACACATATACATCAAGCTTAATACAATTTACGTGCCTCAGAAACGCTATTCCACTCTTAGAATAAGAACCCTAAAAACTAGCAACTCAAAACTTTCACGAATTTCTCCGTCACCTGCTAATCTAATAATGGGGAAATAATGTAAGGAGAGCATCAACAACTCAGTAGAGTAATTCAATTTTCAAGCAAATAAGTTTGAAAATAGCATAGTTTAGCATGATTGGGCAAAAGCGAAATGAGCATTTGATACGTATATAAGAGAAACAAAGTCATTTCATGTAAAACAGTAGCATTTAAACAAAATAGTACGGTAAAAGAGAGTTTAGAATCATCAAGTACAGTGCCACACCGATGAGCAATAATCCCAATGAACCACTCAGGGTCAATACGAACATATGATCTAATAATTTAGGAGACTTGCATCCATAGGAAGATACGTTCCAAAGTCAATATAATCCAATTCGGTACCCAAGTCCAAAGACCAACAGGGCCACACATGCATTTACTAACTCAATGAGAAACCCTCTACGACTTCAACCTAGAACGTAAAACCTCTACCACTTAAACATGTGTGCACTTACATTTCATTTAAAAGGATTTTGGTGTTCAAATTAGTGCAAGTAGTACAATCAATATGTTCATATCAAATATTAGTGTGAATTGCACTTAGAAACCCTAATGTTGGTCTGGATCCAAGTCAATATTTAAAACACCAAATCATATATTTCAAAACATGATAAAACGTCATAAATAACATATGAAATAATTTCTAAATAAGTTTTTAATGCATCGCCTCTTCTAGAATTGAGAAACCCTACTCGTCTCGGTATTTGGATCTGAAATAGCAAAAAATTAAAAAGTGTTATTTCTTGTTGAAATTCAAATCACATAATCCATTTAACTAATTATAAATGAATAAAAAACTTTTTTAGCAAAAATCACCCACAAACTAAGTCAAATTGGCCCTTGAGGTTAAAATAGTCATTTTACTCCTCATTTTGTTCTGGTTGTCATATGGACTTGAAAATTTACCAGGACCTTCACACGGACGTTACAAATATTTTGGCACCAACTAGAGCCCCATTGAATGTTGGATGCTCTCTCACGTTGTGATAGGCTGCACTGATGTACCTCCTCCCCTTTCATCTTCTTTGTCTCCTTGACCAAAACCTTAGTTTCCCCACTTTCAGCTTCAACTACCCCACTTCTTTCATCTATTTCTCCATCTCCAGTACATTACTCATCCCAATATTTGAACCTACACACTCATCACGCATCACTCTATCAAATCCCATAAGTTTCAAGCTTCGAATTAAGCATAAATTAATCTAAAAACCAGGTCAAAGTTAACCAAAAATTTGTTTTCTAGTTTGTGACTAGACTTGCAAGTTGCATTTTAACCCCCTTAACAACCTATAAATCTATTTTTAAGGTCACCAATGACTTCCTAGGGTATGTTTTAGCTAGGAAGACCCATGATTCGAAGCTCAAACATCCCAACGATGGAGATCGAAACCTCTATAGTCAAAATTTCATCTCCACCTCCACACTACCACAGGCCACCACTTGCCACCAAACTACAACAAAACAAGTCCTTGAACCCCCAGAAACACAACCACATATATTAATTAAGCTAAAATGACAAGAATACATGAACTTGTTTCATGAAGATCCAAAACCCGAAACTTTACAATTCTCTATTCTCTCTCTCTCTCTCTCTCTCCTCTAACCATTTATGTTTGTTCCAAGCAAAAGGTGAAGGCTCAAGACTATGCTCAAACGTTCTGGAGGCTTGTAGAAGGCTGGGAAAGGCCTTAGTGCTACCAAGCAGCTGCTTGGGTATGGTTGCCATGCAAGAGCAGTTTGGTAATTTTTCAAAAATCTGAAAATTAATTTTAATAATTTTTTATTTTTTTATAATTACATAAATATTAGATCAACCACTAGAAATTATTTTCCTCATTTTAAAATTGAAATTGATATCCAATTTGATCTTCGAATTCTTCATTTCGCACCTGTGATTCCCAGATTCAAGTTTGACTTAACATACCAGATCTACACTTCAGCTTCCTCTCACCTCAAAAAATTCATTTCCTGCACTATTTAAACATATCAATTAACGTTAAAACATCCACACACACCTTCTAAAAATTCCCTAACCATAGCCCGACTCTCCGATATCTGAACCCCAAATAACACACATCCAGATTCTGATTTGATTTCTAATTCCCGAATACCACGTCGTTACAACATCATGCTTAGAAATAGATAATTGTACATAGTTTTTGAGTTCTTACATGATATGGGTCTCTTCTTTTTTGTGTGATTTAGACTGAATTCTTTATATGCATGTGATCCTTATTTCCTAATTGGCATGGCTATAAAATTTGATGGCTTAAAGAGGTGTGGTTTGGTATTGTGGACCCAAATATTCCAACCAAATTTCATCACATCTAATCTGTTTTTGTGTAACTAAATACAAACACTACAAGAATTTCAGGAAAACCTGTGTTTGGAAAATGCCAGTAAAGCCCAAAAAAATGTTGAAAAATCTTATTGTCGGGGTTTATTTCATACATCATCTAAAACTGCATCAGGAAAGCTCCCATCATTTAGCTAAATGCTGTAAAATATCATACCGCATTTCTTCTAGCGGAATACAAACACCAGACTTATGGTCGGACTCTGATGACCGGAAATATAAATGCCAGTGTTTAAATAAACACCATGAGTTTTTTTTTGTGTGTGTTCTATTGTGTTTCTATTTATAGGAATAAGATATTGGAATAATTCAGAGTGATTGTATATTTATTTACAATATAAAATATGTCAAGATTTTCTCTCATAACACTAGAGAGTAATTATAGTGAAAGAGTGATTTTCTCTCATCAAACAAGCTAAGGCATAGATTTTAGGAGAGAATTTACGGCTAATAGAGAGAAGATAATTCTAGACCAAAGTCAATTAAACACATATCTTAAACATGTGGGAGAGTTTTTACAAATGAGAATCAATGATATATCTCTGTGATCTCAACACTTTGCCATAATACAACTGATTGAATCCAATAGTTTGGCTCAATTTGAACAAACTACAATAATCAATTCATACAAATGTCCCAAGCATAACTTAAATCAGATTTGCTGGTAGTTTTCTCACGAAAATCACATTTGCAGTGAATCACGAGGAACAATGTCGCGTTGATGTGAACAACAAGAAACAAGAGGATAGATATGTATTGAACTTCTTTTTGTAATTAATTGTGTAGAATAATCTTCATTTTTTGAACCTCAAAGCACATGATGCCGATGAAGCTAACATCATTAACGAATTAGAGATTTTTAGATCTTTGCAAGGCGAAGCTTGGACAAAGGGTGGAGATACCTATGCTCAATAGACCACTGAAAACACCTATTTTCCAGCTAGAAACCACCACCTGTACGACAGAACATTGTCATTCATGGTGGAATAGACAGTGGTCCAAGCTGTGTCACTGTTCTCTCTCGGTTATCTCTTGAAATCTGAAGATATCACTGTTTTCTCACTCAATAACTTTATTTTTATATTAGTTTGATAAATGCGTGGCTCAACAGAGGTAAACTTGAAAGTCATGACCGCGATAGAGCCCAAAGTGCCATTTTGTGGGAAGAAAATAAAGTGGAATACTTCTAGCGTTCATGACAAACACCGGCGATTTTTTCATATTTCTCAATGCTTCAGATAAACGTTGTGATATTCTCCTGTTACTAACACATCCTTAAAATGCTAGAAAATAAACGTCATCAAAACCCTTTTTTTCTTATAGCGATATGGTTAGAGAGTATGATGTAACAGATTTTCAATAGTATACTATTTGTATTATGTAGGGAGAGATCTAATGGGGCAAAGTAAGCATCACAAACCAATGTTTTCTACCACTCAAGAGAATTTCTTGGCTTAAGGAAGAAGATAAACAGTGCCCCACACACAGCTAGGGCACGTACATTAATCCCCAACCTCAGATGGTCAAACCACCACCATTCAGCTCATCTCATTGTAAAGAATTTGTAAATGGTGGTGCCACTTACAAAAGGCTACCAAAAACTGAAAGTGTACATATCTCTTCGGCCCCGAGAGTGGTTGGACAAAATGACCCATATATGAAGCCCACACGTATTCATGGAGAGTAGGGGAGTGTTAGGTGACTTCTAAAGGTCTTGTTTCAACACCTTTGGAGAGTGAGCACTTAGAATGTGATTTTGTATCTAATGGTGGCATTGGTGCAACATTGTGGCAATTTTAATATACCGTACGACGTGTATTCAAGGGTAGCTTTGTGTCATTCTCATTTTTTTTCAATTTTAGGATTAGTGTACAGAAGATCATAATTATTGGATGAAATAATAAGACTAGTTTTGTTTACATATTATTAATTATATTTTTTTTTTGCGTAATGCAATATGTTTATAAAAGTGTATGATGGTGCATAAGANAGTTTTGTTTACATATTATTAATTATATTTTTTTTTTGCGTAATGCAATATGTTTATAAAAGTGTATGATGGTGCATAAGACACTAATTTTTGGCACTCTAGAGTTTATGACCATTTGCTCACTCCCATAGATGATGAGTCTAGCTATCCCATCAACCAAGACCGATGTTTGTGATGTATGGATGAATGGATTGTGGAGAGTTGAAATTGGTAATTTATGGACTCATGTCTATGTTATTTAATTATGTCATATTTATTGTTTTAAAGATATTTTTTCAAGGAGTATCGCAAGGCACCATCTTCATTTATTTATTTTGCTATGCAGATGATTTGTATTAGGGTTTCTTGTGATACAATTAGTTGGGACGCAAGTAATTTTTGGGGAAGCCTTGTAAGGGGATGTGTTTCACTTAGGGATGTCAATCGTGTCGAATTAAACGGTTACGTGTCGAATTAAACGGTTACGTGTCGGGTTAAACGAGTGACGGGTGAAAAACGTATAAATCCATACACAACACGTTTAATAAACAGGTAAAAAATCTCAACACGAACACTACCCGTTTAATAAACGGGTAACACGACACGACTCGTTTAACCCGTTTAATTTTAAAAATAATTATATCAACAAATTTTAATACTCCATTTTTTTTAATACTAATTGCACTTATCTCAAAAAAGAGGAATTTTAAATCAAATCTTATAAAAATAAGACTTGAAGGCTTTAAAAAAAAAAAATCAAGAGGCTATTGCCTTTTATAGGCAACTCACCCTCCCCATCTCCCTTCATTTTCCAATGTGGGGCAAAAACAAAAGACATTGGTTTGCCTTTGTCTTTCAAGTGATCTACAACTCCTCTCCTTTGTCTATGAAAAATAAGACTTGAAGGCTTTAAAAATAAAAATAAAAGGTCATTGTCTTTTATAGGCAACTCAATCCTCCCCATCTCCCCTTATTTTCCAATGTGGGACAAAAACAAAAGACATTTGTTTGTCTTTACCTTTGAAGTGTTCTCCAACTCTTCTCCTTTATCTTTAAACTACTACTTTACTTTTTTTTTTTTATTGATTTGTTTACTTCTTTTTTCTTGCTAATTTTTTAAAATAATTATTAATTTATTATTATATTAATTTTATTTAAACGAGTAAACGTGTGATAAATGGTTTGACATGTCTCACCTGAATACAACCCGTTTATTAAACGTGTTTGGCGTGTCAACCTGTTTATCACCTAAACCCGTTAAGATCTCATCAAAACCCGTTTAATTCGTGTCGTGTCGAATTTTGACAGTCCTAGTTTCACTATTGCCAATGTTTCTTTCGATTTTGTCTCAGCCTGAAGAGCATAAAATAGCAATCAAGAGGCTGTGCACAAGTTGTTTTGATGCTTATTTTGTGGATGACAAATGGATTAGTTTCCTTAATCGAATAATTAATTAGATTATAATATTCCAACTTTAATTTTTGGGGATGAATTCTAGCTTAGTGAAAATTTTGATAAGCTAATTAATTAAGTTATTTGTGTCTAATGTCCATCCCTACCTATTGAATGAAGTGAAAATGGCTTCAAAGAACATATTTGCTTACTTAACAAAATGGCAAAAGCTAGATGGAAAAAACTATCGCATTTACTTAATGAACAAGAAGTTTTGGAATCCTTAACTACACATCTATGACTCCACACATCTATGACTCCACCAAAGAAGGACAACAGGGCCAACATCGTGGTGGTAAGGAAACTTTTGAGAAGTGGGTCAAAATGACTTGCTCACACACTTTACGAATGTTACTTTCGGCCATACTCTAGCTACTAGGCATCGTGCCTTGAACCTTAGGTTTTCACAATATATGAAGAATCCTAAGCATAGCATTGCTGAGCATCTTCGTGTCATAAGCACCATGACACGTGATTCAAGGGCTATGAGAAATAACCTTACAAAAGGGTAGCAAGTTTTAGTTGTTATTTGTTCGTTGCCAGACCCTAAATGGGCACATGAAGCTCTTCATGACTCAGAGAAAATATCAACATTTCAATGATATTTTGCATTACCTCAAGCTCAAGGGAGAGTGGCTGAAAGCTAACTGCTCTATAGCTCTTGCATCCGAAGCTGGGAAACATGGGCCCATGGTGCCCAATTATAAAAGACAAGGGAAGCATCCTGCCCTGACCCTCATGGGCACCTTAATTGATAGCTCGAGACATACTGAAAACCATGCCTTTCGAACCGAACGCAACGCCCGTCTTCCAAATCAAAAGAGAAATGGGCTCGTTGGGAAGCAAAATTTTAACAAATCAACCTAACTTGGAGGGTTTTATAAAATGTTACATCATAACTGTATTAATAGTGTAGTGTTTAGCGAATCTAAACAAAGTACATATGCTCATCTCGGACCCACTTCGTAACTGGTGCTTTCCACATCTTGCATCACTACACTCGAAAATGGAATAAATTTTGTCAGATGAGCAACCGCATGGTTTGAAAATAACATAGTATTTCAAAGTGATTAGGATTTAAGCATACTGTCAGAGATAGATAGAGTATAACAAAACATTTCAGTATCAAAACAAATGTATAACCACACAGGTATTCATAGTTCATAAATATCTCAAAGGAACTAATACCGAAAATCAAATAGTACCGACTAGGTACTCATAGTTGTGTCACACGAGGAGACCAATACCTATGCAATAACACAAGGGTCAATCAAATAAACCTTTTAGTGGGATTTCACCACAAGGAAAATATGATCCCTCCATCAGTTAGTATCTGAGCCTGAAAGCCATTAGGCCACCAAAACTGATGAGACTCGGTCAACCCTCTACGATTTGAACAACTGGTTCATGCGACCTTTGTCTCTCAATCCTGTGTGCACAATACTTTTTTCAATGCATCTGGATAATCAGTTTCACAAAACACAACTTGAAAGCTCAGCATTTACACAATTCATCAATTCACCGCTTTGGAGAGCACCCACGGATCTAAATTCAATAAACAGTATTCACACCAAGTCACATCAGTCAAGAACATTTATAAATCACATTATAAAATAATGTTGAATCTGTATTTGAGCTTAAAAATCCAAGCCCATTGCAGAACTGGATAACTTGCCACAGTCTTGACTCAGATACCTGAATAGTTTTCAAATATCAAATAGTTAAATTTTTGAGTGGTGACTCAAAAATAAGTTCTACAGACCAATTTAAACATATAAATAATTTTAATTTGGTAAAAAAAATGCATTGATTGCAGAAATCGGATCTGGTAAAGGTAAAATGGACATTATCGGTGCGATGATGTCGAATTTGGCCAAGTCATATTGGGTGGGAAGCCCATGAAAATAGGATTTTGGAGGTCCAAACCAAACCCCGAGCCCATGCCCCACACACCCTCATATACGGCGTGGCTGGTGGTGCACCTCCTTCCTCTTATGTTTTTTAGCTTGGCCCCCTTTTCTTGTTTCAAGGACTCCCTTTTTTCTTATCCATATTACGTGATTCAAATGCCCAAATACTCTTCTTTCATCCTTGTTTCATATACAAGTGTTGGATTGAGAAAACCCCTTCCAGTTTTACGAAATTAAGCTCAAAGTTGAGCTTCATGTTAATAACTTCCATGGATAGACTTGCAAATCGAGTTTTGACAAACCAAATTAGTTCCAACCTATGTATAGCTTGACCCAAAAAAATGAAAATTTGTCCATCTTTAAGTTTGAAACGAAATTTTTCAAAGACCCATGAAAATCAACTTCAAGCTTAAACCTAGTGTTTGATCGTTCTCCCAACTATGACCACAACAAGGTCTGAAATTTAAAATTTCTGCACTTGAATCTACTAGCGAACTAAACCACCAGCGATTTTGCAAACGGAGGTGTGCGTGCAGAGATCTGAGTTTGATCTTCCAACCTTATATCTCCCATTCTCTCTTCTCTCTCTTCATTTTTCCTCTCTTCCAGCTGATTTTTTATGCACAATTTTTTCCACAGGAAGAACCTCAACTTATTTAAGCCTCCCAAGCACCTCACTCAGCCCATGCATGGCTGTATTGACCAACAAGAGGACACCTCCTCCTTGGTTGTTAGCAAATTTCCATTGGAGGGCAGTTTCATTATTTCTTATTTTCAAATTTCAATTTTTTTTTATTTCACCAAATATTTAATTATAAAATATACTGATTTCCTAACCTGAGAATTTTCTTACTTTTCCTGTAATTTAATATGGTAATTTTATTGGATGATTTTACCCCTACCACGCATAAGCACGATTTTGTATCAACCACTTCACCAACACTTTCTAGCACTTCACATCTATTCACCTTAGCTTAATTGAATTGCTTCCATTCTCCCCAAATTTCGACCTGATAAATTCAGTAGATGATTTTGCCCTAAACTCGATTCCAAGCGATTGCAAACCAATTTTGTCGCCCTAGCTTATCCAACACATCATAGGTCACACTATAATCCTTGTTTCTTATTAAACAAAATAGACAAAATTCCACAAAAATACCCCTAATACATGTCCAAAGCTCTAATTAACTCAATAAAAAAGTAAATTCATAATTAAATCTCAAAATACTAATAGATCTCTCAATTTACATATTACAATGGTTACGTCATCTTTAATTCCTCAAATATTCCAATCACAATCTCTGCACCACAATCCTCCTAAAAAATTAATTAAGTGGGGAACATATACCTTGTGCCTTACCTACTACACCACCTTAAAACCGATCCCACAAATATCTTAGATTGGCAAAGCATTGGACTATTGGCAATTATAATCTAGTCACTAATGTATAGAATACATGATCAATATTACCAAAATAGAAATAAAAAGTCAATAGGAATTTAAGGATTATAACAACTCAATCATAGGGAATACAGAAAAGGAAGAGTCAAGGATTTACTCTTTACAAACAGATTTAAGATAGAGCAGATGTTATACTACTCCATAGCTTAAATCCTTAGTAGACTTTAATGGATGTTGTCATCATAACTTATAAAGCAACATACTGAAATTTCACCCCAATTGGAGTTCATTTTGGTTTTTATATTTACAGATTTTGCCTTCTCTCTCTTCATTTTTTCTCTCTTCCAGCTGATTTTCAATGTTAAATTTGTTCCACAGGAAGAACCTCAACTTATTTAAGTCTCCCAAGCACCTCACTCAGCCCATACATGACTGTATTAAGCAAGAGGAGGACACCTCCTTCTTACTTGTTGCCAAACTTCAATAGGACAACATTTTCATTATGTCTTATTTTCAAATTTCAATTTTTTTATTTCACCAAATATTCAATTTTAAAATATAATGATTTCCTAGCCTAAGAGTTTTCTTATTTTCCCCAAAATTCAATCTAATAATTTTATCGGATGATTTTACGCCTACCACGCATGCGAGCGATTTCCAATGCACCACTTCACCACACTTCACATACATATAATCACCCAAACTTAATTGAATTTCTTCCATTCTCCCCAAATTTTTACTCGACACCTTCATCAAACAATATTTCCCTTAACTCTGTTCTGTGCTATTTAAAGCCGAGTGTGTCGCCCTAGCTTATCCAATCCAGCACAGTTCACACTCTCACCCTTATTTCATATTAAAAAAAATTGAAAAAATGCCACAAAAGTACCTCCAGGAGCTCTAATTACCTCACTAAAAAGTAAATTGATAATTGAATCTCAAAATACTAATACATCTCCCAATTTACTTATTGCAAAAGTTACGTCATCTTTAATTCCTCAAATATTCCAATCACAATCTCTGCTCCACAATCCTCCTGAAAAACTAATTGAGTGAGGGGAAGCAGACAATATGATAAGAAATAATATGCTAAGAATACATCCATACCAAATAAAGTTGATAACTAAACCAATTTCCAAACACAAGTCTAATACATCTCAATTGAAATCATAATCAATAATTGTCATATATGCAAGGCCTGGACATATACCTTGTACCTTACCTACCACCCCACCTTAAACCGATCCCTTAGGGGGCCATTTGTTTTGAATATAAGATCTAGGTGGTATAAGATTTTATATTCATTCCACTCCGATCTAATAGTATATTATACTCGGTCTTAAACTATAATCTCATTCTTTCCCTTGTTTGTTTGTCACAAATATTATCTGTGTAATACCTATTTAAAAAAGTCAACAATTGCAGCTAATCAATGGAAAAAGACAATTTTAACCTTAAAAAGTCAAAAATTACAACTAAGCTTTTATATGGGCATTGTACCTGAGGGCATTTCGGGCTTTTTAGTTTATTATACCTCCATTCATTTATACCAATAATATTATACCACTGGGTAAGTGGTTTTGAATAGCACATTGTAGAAGGCATTTGTGTTACTGTTCACATCAGGTCGGTACTATGACCCGAAAATTAGTACCTAGTAAAAAATACCAAACAAACAAGGTTTAAGGTAGGCCCAACGTACTATTTTCCTTACACCACCCCCTTATACCACCCTTGTACCTCAAACAAAAAGCTCCTAGATATTTTAGAATACCGATGCATTGGACTATTGGCTATCATAATCTAGTCCCTATTGTACACAATACATGATCAATGTACCCACAATACCAATAAAAGTCAATAGGAATTTAAAGATCAGAACAACTCTATTAAAGGGAATAGAAACAAGGAAGAGTAAAGGATTTACTCTTTGCAAAGAGACTTAAGAAAAAGCATCTGGTATACTACTCCGTATCTCAAATCTTTAGTTGACTCCAATACATGTTGTCGTCATAACCTCAAAATCAACTTATTGCAATTTCATCCCAATTGGATTTCATTCTGCCTTTGATATTTACGGATTTCGCCTTTGATATTTATGGATTTCATCTTCTCTCTTTTATCTCTTCATTTTTTCTCTTTTCCAGCTAATTTTCTACGCTCAATTTGTTGTATTGGAAGAACCTGAACTTACTTAAGTCTCCCTATCATCTCACTCAGCCCAAGAATGGCTGAATTGAGCAAGAGGAGAACACCTCCGCCTTGCTTTCTAGCAAACTTCAATTGGAGTGCATTTTCATTATTTCTTATTTTCAAATTTCAATTTTTTTATTTCACCAAATATTCAGTTATAAAATATAATGATTTCCTACCAGGAGAGTTTTCTTATTTTTTGCCAAAATTCGATTTGATAATTTTATCGGATGATTTTACCCCTACCACACATGCACACGATTTCCAATCCACCACTTCACCACTACCTTCCCACACTTCACATACATATAGTCACCCTAGCTTAATTGAATTTCTTCCATTCTCCCAAATTTCAACCCAACAACTTTATCAGATGATTTTGCCCTTAACTCGGTTCCGCACGATTTCAAACCAAGTGTGTCGCACTAACTTATCCAACCCATTCTAGTTCACACTCTCACCCTTATTTCATATTAACAAAAAATGACAAAATTCTGCAAAAGTACCTCCAAGAGCTCTAATTAGCTCAATAAAAAGTAAATTGATAATTGAATCTCAGGATATTAATACATCTCTCAATTTACATATTACAAAAGTTCGTCATCTTTAATTCCTCAAATATTCCAATCATAATCTCTGCTCCACAATCCTCCTGAAAATTAATTAAGAGGGGAAAGTAGACAATATGATAAGTAATAATATGCACAAAATACACACATACCAAATAAAATTGACAATTAAACCAATTGCCAAACACAAGTCCAATAGCTTCTCAATTGAAATCATAATCAATCATATCTCATGTGTGCAAGACCAGGACATATACCTTGTTTCTTATCTACCACCCCACCATAAACCGATCCACAAATATCTTAGATTGGCGATGCGTTGGACTATTGGCTATCATAATCTAATCCCTAATGTACACAATACATGATATCGTACCCACAATACAAATAAAAAGTCAATAGGAATTTAAGCATCATGACAATTCAATTAAAGGGAATACAAAAAAGCAAGAGTCAAGGATTTACTTCTTGCAAAGATATTTAGGACAAGCTTCTGGTATACTACTCCGTACTTCAAATCTTTAGTTGAATCCGATATATGTGTTCATCGTAACCTCAAAAGCAACATACTGAAATTTCACCCCTATTGAAGTCTATTTTGCATTTGGTATTTATGGATTGTGCATTTCATACTTTACACCCCTAAAGATTAATTTTTCGCATTACACCCTGAATGTCATAAATTAATTACAAAGTGGTCCTCGAACTAATATCCATTTCAAATTTTATTAAAAAGTGATGCACATGCCACCCACTTATGCTGTTCTTTGGCGAAAATATAAATTCACCATTCATATCATTGGGTGGTATGTACATTAATTTTAACGGAATTTGAAATAGATGTCAGTCTGGGTCACATTATAACTAATTTATGATATTTAAGGTGTAATTTAAAAAAAATAATCTTTCAAAATACAAATTAGAAATCAAGACATCTTGTTGGGTACAAAGCGCTAAAAGCCCTTATGAATTTCTCTCTCTTTTTTTTTTCTCCCCTCTTTGTCTCTATAATATCCCCTCTTCTCTTCTCCTTCCCTTTCTATTAAAACTATTCCTCATTTATAGCCAAAAAAATAACCACGAGGTGTGTTTTGAAAGGAGTATTATAGCTCCTAGCTTGACACTTGTCACACTTGCACACAACTTTTCATATAACCTGATAAGTGTCCTGCCGCTTGCCACCCACACACCAACACTTTGCTTTGTTATGCTCACCGTATGTCTTCTTTTAGATTCCTAAATATTTTATTTTCGACACATGTTCTACATTATACCAAATTTTACACTTATTACACATATTTAAATATACCTTTCGGTTAATATGGATGTTCGAAATCGCATATTTCTTTTAACATGAAATATTTCAAATATTACAGTAATAAAATTCTTATTTATACGAAGAATTTATTTATATATTTAAAATTTTATTCTCAATTATAACTCTTATTTTATATAAATTTGGGAATCATTGACCACTGACATTTTGTTGAGAAAAGAAAAATTCAAGTGTAAGTAGTCGTACATACCGTGTCACCCATGGAGACGACCGGTGAAGATTCTTTTGATTCTCTAGGTTTTGCCCTTTGTTTCATGACAATTTCCTTTGGTTTTTGTTTTGAAAAATCGGAGGGCCCCACTTGCATGACAATTTCCTTTGGTTTAGTAATGTGAATCATGACATTAAGCAATAAAAAAATTAAATATTAATAATAATATTTTAAATTATAATTTAATTACGTAATTTAAAATTAAAGTGTACACAGGGAGTGTGTTTTTTGAATTATTTGATATTGAAGGGCTGTAAAAAAAATATGATGTTTTTTATAAAAAAAAAAAATTATGATGAATTTTATACCATTGAGTCAAAGTAGATAAAAATTTAATTAATATTGAAAATTGTGGTGCTTTTATAAGTTAAATTTAATTTCTTGTATGTAATATTAGATAGATAGCCAAATTTGCTAATTGATTAGATTTCGATTCAAATTTGATCTAAATTTAATTTAATTTAACTTAATTTGTTCATACAATGCTTCACGGATACAAGTTTGTATATATGAAGAACATATCTTATACCTAAACATATGATTAAGTGATCGGTCAATGAAAAACTTTTGGCTCCAATTCAGTTATTTTGATGGGAGCGACTTGGAATTTTGAATTACGTTTCTATTTTTAATTGATTGACATATGCACTAAGAAAATAAATCATTAGACAATTTGATTGCCTTTTTGGATTCTTAATTGGGAAAAGTTGGCTTAATTATTATATATTTGCAGCTAGAACAATAACCCAATAAAATTAAATTCAAATGAAAACTAGGAAAAATATGCGGATGGACAATGCAAGTGCAAATGTCATTGCTAATATTGATTGAAGTTTAGAGTAAGATTGAATGAAATTTGATCCAATGAAAAACCTACTAATGACTTGCCTCGAATTGGACTGCACATATTAGACCTATTTTAAGCTGTAGTTATTATGAAGGGATTGTGCAAGTTCAAATATACATATAAATGTCATCAAGTAGGCAATACCAATAAGATTATGTGGTGTTGGTCAAAATAAAGTTAAAAAAAATGAGAGACTCCACACAAAGATGAAGAATAAATCAATGAAAAGAATCCATTATTATAATATTGAAACAAGGTTCAAAAGGACCAGAGACTTGTCCGACTTATATCTTCCAATGCCTAAGTTAGTAGGTGCTTAAAAAGAGGATATGACTTTTATTATGCTGGGTTGGTTATGAATGCGTACTTGAAGCCCTATTCATTGGGTTATTTATATCTTCAAAGATGATAACATGACATTTTGGGAGTCACATCAAGCCGATTAGAGGAACCCTCATAGGGATAATCATTAGTGAGCTATCATTCTCTTGAGTTGCGCCAATACTCGGCCTAGGAGAGGTCGGTGGCTCCTTGGGGTCTAACCTTGTAATGATTACCCTACCCTAGATGCGAAGCACTCGATGCATGTCTCCTCAGCATTTAATGACCTTTGCAAAACATTTATTGAACTAGTGATGAACACTCATTGTATTCACATCGAACATTATGTTTAATTGCCCCTGAGAAATCCACGTTAGTAAGGACTATGCTTTTACCTGGATTTTTTGAGATTCAAAGTGCAATCGGATGTCACCTATTTGTAGAAGTAATTTCTTGTGGCATGAGGGGTTCACACACTTGCCTAGCGGCAAAAAACTCGGCTTGGGATGCATCTTTCCCTTTAGTCTGCTCGGCCATATTCCTCGTGATTCTCTTCTCGGGCCGACCAGTCACCTTGGTGTTTCACTACTCAAGGCCACATGTCATACTCTAATACGAGACTTGTTTTGTGTCTCATCAATATCATTAGTGTCTCATCAAATATTTTTGCAGTGGGCCCTCTCTGTATTAGGCTGGCCTATTTTGACGGAAGTTAATAATAAGATTGAATAAGAATAAACATGTTATCCATGAATGTTTTTTTGTGCATATAATGAACTTTCTTTTATAAGAAAAGAAATTTGAAGCTTTTCTGATTTTTTTTAGAGTTTGACTTTGGTACAAAAGGAGGCATGACTATGTAGTTTATCACTTTTTTGTTCAAAATATAATTTTTGGGAGTCAATGTACAAAGAAACATATTAGGATCAATTATATGATTTATGACTTCCAACCTTTTGGAATGTTTGCGATCCAAACAAATAAAAAAGTTATAACTTATAAAAAATTATATTTTGTGGGATCCTGTTAATGTATCAGAAAATATTTTTGGATATCGTACATCTACTTTTTACCTAATATAAATGTGCCATATATACAATTTTTTTTATTTTATAATTTTATAATTTTTTCAGTTAATGGTTGCAAGCCATCTAATTCAAAATTGACGACAAGATTAATGAAGGAAAAACACCAAAATTACCAACTTCAGTAGTGTAGTCCGTGGCCTTACCCTATTTTGTGATTTAATATTGGAAAAACTCTTAAGTAACATTGACTTATTCTAAATTAAATTTATTAAATTCGAAATTTCCAAATGGAGTTGTTGGACCAAGTCCTCAATAGACTTTGATTGTTGAACTTCGAGATAGAGGAGACTTTAAATAATATTTTGTTGAGAAAAGAAAATTTTAAAGGTTAATTGTATTGAAGGTCTCCAAAATATGGTGTTTGTCTCATTTTATTCCTCAATATTTCAATTATATCATTTTACTCTCTTAAGTATTGAATATGTTTCCTCAAACAGACAACATTTAGATTGCTAATATTTTTTATCATAAACTTGCCACGCGAAACTTAAACATGAAATTTTTTTTTTTTTTGTTAAATGGATATCCAAATTACACAGTTTTGGTTATGAGATATCTAAATTTTGATCAAAAACTACATATATTACACATTTTTTGTCAAGATCGAGCTACTCAAATTTTGTTCAAGAGCTATCAAAATTATTGTTTGTCCATATTTTAGATATTATATGACAAGTTTATGATAAAAAAATCGTTAATAATCTAAACGTTTTTTGTTTAAGAAACTATATAGAAATATATTTGATACTTCATAGATTAAAATGAAACAAATTTCATACTTTGGGAACCTTTAATATAATTTACCCAAATTTTAATAATTAATAGTCGTAATAAACATGATGTCAAACACCTTTCGAGAAAAAAAAGTATGGTGTCAGACACGTAAATAGAGGGTGTAATGATAACGTCTTATATCACTAACAAATAATAAAACACTAAATAGAATTGGTGCACTGCAAAAATAAAATTTTTTGCATAATTGAATTAGACCCGTTCAATGCCCTTATTATTAATACTATTATTATTTTTTGGGTTGGTTGGGAGTGTCAATATACTAGTCTGGGTTAAAATGCTGCAGTTTGAATTATACAAAGTACGGTATCAAACTGCTTTTCCTCCGAATCACGTACGTAATATACGGATTGACTATGCCACCTCAGGTGAATGGTCCGTCAACCTTTCATTCAGCCACCTCAAGTAAAGAACATTATGAACATGTGGCCAAGTTGTAGACCCGTTAAATAACTAAATGAATCACCCAAATTATAATATTATCCTGAACACGGTTTGTTGACAATCCAGCCCACCTTTGTTGATCAACTTCTAGAACTGCCAAGCGTCAACCCCAACACCCCCCCTCCCCCCTTTCTTTCTCACCCACCCAGAAACAAATACACCAGAAATTTTGCCTCAAAAGTAATATAAATAGCTCACATTTGCTCATCTTTTACCCACAAAATCATTGACAAACCAAGGAATCAAAATGAAAATCCCAAGTGCTTCTTTGCTCTCACTTCTCTTTTTCGTCTTCTCAATTTCATGGGCAGCTCCAGCTGATACGAATGAACATTTTTTTCAATGTCTTTCCCTTAAACTTCAAAACTCCACCACAAACCCCCAGGTGATTTACACACCAAACAGCCCTTCATATTCATCTATCCTGCAGTTCTCTATTCAAAACTTGAGGTTTGCTTCACCCGGCACCCCACGGCCTTTAGTCATAATCACACCGTTGGAGGAATCTCAAATTCAAGGAGCTATATATTGTAGCCGAAAACATGGCATAGAGATTAGAGTTCGAAGTGGAGGACATGATTTTGAGGGCCTTTCTTTCGTTGCTAAAGTGCCATTCGCTATCATTGATTTGACTGATATGCGAGCAGTCGATGTGAATGTTGAAGATGGCACGGCGTGGGTTCAGACTGGTGCAAGACTTGGCGAAGTATACTATAACATTGCAAAGAAGAGTAGAACTCTTGGCTTTCCAGCAGGTCTTTGCCCTACCGTGGGTAGCGGTGGACATATTAGTGGTGGAGGCTATGGCTTGCTACTACGTAAATATGGTCTTGCTGCTGATAATGTCATTGATGCTCGATTAGTTGACGTCAATGGTAGAATTCTAGACAGAAAATCCATGGGGGAAGACCTCTTTTGGGCAATCAGAGGAGGTGGAGGTGGTAGTTTCGGAGTTGTTTTAGCATGGAAATTGAAATTAGTTCCTGTTCCAGAAACAGTGACTGTTTTTTCAGTAAACAAGACTTTGGAGCAAAATGCAACCAAACTTGTTCATCGATGGCAATATGTTGCGGACAAAATTGACGAAAACCTCTACATTCGGGTTTTACTTCGAAGTGTGCTTTCCAATGGAAAGAGAACAATGTCAGCTTCATTCGATTCCTTGTTTCTGGGTGGAGTTGATAGCTTACTTTCATTAATGCGTCGAGAATTTCCTGAGTTGGGTTTAGTAAAGGAAAATTGTATTGAGATGAGGTGGATTGAAGCGGTACTCTTTTTTGCTGGTGGACAATCACTTGATGATTTGACAAATAGGACATATCCATATACAAGTAACTACAAGGTAAAATCAGACTACGTGAAAGAACCCATTTCTGAACTTGTATTTGAAGGGATATGGAAAAGGTTTTATGAAGAAGACATTGGAGTGCCACTAATGGTGTTGAGTCCTTATGGCGGAAAGATGAGTGAGATCTCAGATTCTGCACTACCTTTTCCGCATAGAGCTGGGATCAAATATGGTATTATATATCAGTCGGGGTGGAAGGAAGAAGGGACTACAACTTCAAAGAGGCACTTGAGTTGGATCCGAAGGCTTTACAACTATATGACTCCTCATGTTTCCAAGAATCCAAGATTAGGATATGTAAATTACCGGGATCTGGATTTAGGAGCCAACACCGAAGGTACCACGAGCTTTGCACAAGCAAGCATTTGGGGTATAAAATATTTTAAGAACAACTTTGACAAATTGGTGTACATGAAGACGTTGGTTGATCCCGAGAATTTCTTTAGACATGAACAAAGCATTCCTCCTCTCTCCCCGCAATGGATAAAGGGATTTGGTCATCATCCTCAAGTTGGAAGGGACTCCCAGTAAACAATTCTTTGCTAATCCTACAAGCGAAGGTTTACTGGTAGCCAATTATAGTTGTGGTGTATTGCTTTTCTTTTTTTCGTATGTTCTTTGTTCTAGAAATTATTATTTTCTTTCCTCTTGTTCTTTTTCCCCAAAAACAAGGGGCTAATGTCAAGTTCATCGTTGCCTTCGTTGGACTTAAATGAAAGTTGAAATTCCGTTGTTATATTGAAGTAGAGTGGGTCAAATCATACTTAAATACACACTTAGAAGCAATAGTAAATGGTATGGTGTAAGTGAACGCTTGGGATTGAAGGAAAAGTACAAGGTAAGGACATACATGATAAAAAAGGACTTTGACTATGACTCGTTATATATTTTATTCACTTACAATTGATATATTGATTCTTAAAATATAACATAATTTTTTTAATTTGTATCGACATATCACCATTAAAATGAATAATCAGTTATTACAACAAATCTAGATAAGAAATTCTAGTATATGAATATAATAATGTATCTACATCGAAGTAGAAAACATCCACCAAGTTGTGAAGGAGAAATCTGAAAGTTGTCCAATTAGATTTTGTCAGTGGTTAAATATGAAACAAATTTGATAGGTCCAAATCTAAAGTATTTGTAAAATTACGGAATTTCTCAAGAATTCAATGTAGACATCGTAAAAAGTATCATGACTTCCCAAGAGTTAATAGCTAGATAACTTAAAAAATGACTAGATATTTGAAGGGTTACCTTTTTAAGCACATCAACCTTCAAAAAATACTTTGGAAGCACGTTACTTACAACAAAATGAAAAACTTTCAATGACACCCCCATTGTAGATTAATGTAATTTTAGGGATACTCGTACTTTTTGAGATATTACCATAGTCTCATAATTTGTATGTTCATTTTTCAATGTACCGTCATAAACAACTTAAAAAATAAGAGATTACATCAATTGTAATCATGACCTAGTTAAAAAACCGAGTCAACTTGGTGTCCTCAAGGTTGTAAGAGATTTAATGAGTTTAGACTCTTCTCTGTTACCCTAATCTTATCATTAGTGAAGAAAATCCATATGTTGGGATTGGAATAGGATTTGTATCATCCTTAAACTCTTGTTTTATATATACACTATATAAAAAAAAAATTGTTTGGCCAGGAAAATTTTCCTTGGGAAAACAAAAAAAAATTCGTCAGCAAAAGTTATTCCAGATAAAAACATTCATCGGAACTTTCTCCGTCATATGTGAGTCGGAAAAAATATTTACTGACGAAAATATTTTTTTTCCTCACTAAACCTTAAGTTTTGCCGAGAAAACATTTCATTGGGAATTTCCTTATTTTTCAAGGCTAAATATTTTAGTTCATCGAGAAAAGCAACTACAAAGGCATGGGCGGAGAGCAATTGTCGACGAATATATTCCTCGATAATTAAAAAGTCAACTTTTGCAGAAGAAATATTTTCTCGGGAAAAATTCTGTATTGTTCTTCAAATTTAGGAGCTTTTTGGAAGGTTTTGAGTCTTCACCCATCACCTAGAGAGGATAGAATCAATTGGGGGGGGGGGGAGATAAGAGAGAAGTGTAGAGAGAGAAAATTCACTTGAATTTTTAGATTTTTTTAGAGGCCTGTTCGAACGATTAAAGGTATACCCCCCTAGCTCAGTTGGGATGCTAGAAGTTCATTGGTGTTATTAGAATTTGATTTGGTTAAAGTGGTTATGCTTGAATTTTAGTTTTACAATTTTGGATTTTTAAGGTTTTTGAAACGGGTTTGAAGATTGAGCGATCTTTGGCCTAATCTAATGCTTGAGGTTGGTTACTTAGGGTTAAAGGTGAAGCTTGGTGGTGGTTTGGAGGGCCGTCGTGGTCGGTGGTGGCGATTTAAAGTTTGCAACTGAGGTAGGGATTCAAGGATTTTGGAAAATCAAACATTGTTAAATTTTAAGTTTTGATGTTGAAGGGATATGGTCCTAAACTAAATTGGACCCAAGGAACCCATTTCCACCATTAGTTTTGGGTTTAGAGGTTGTTAAGTGGGTTAAAACCTGAATTGCAGGTCTGGCCAGGTTTAGACAACCTTATTTTTCTACTACTTTGGTTCAATATTTGGATAGGATAGAGGTTAATTTGAGGTGTCTCATCTATTGGGTTTCATAGGGAGATGTGAGATGAGTTAATGGGCATTGAAAATAGAGAAAAATGTGTACTATGGAGTGAGAAATAGAGGTTATAAATAGGGTACTTGAAACATAGAAAGTGGAGAACCAAGGGCTTGTTGAGGAAGAATATGAAGTGGACCAAGAGGACCACCGGACAGCCCGATGGCGAGGGAGGGTGAGTCCGGTATCTGATGGACCTCTGGTTAGTGCCAAAAGTTCCATAACGTCCGTGCAGAGGTCTCAGAAAAATTTATGGTCAATCCGATACCTGGATAAATAGGTGGTGAAAAATGTCCATGACCCAGTTTTTGGGTGATTTTTAGCAAATAAATTTTATAGTCATTCTTAGGTAGCTTAATTGAGTATGTGTATGAAATTATATTGAAAGTAACATCTTTTCATTTTTGGCTATTTCAGATCAAAATACTGAGACTAGTAGGGTTTCTCTATTCCGAAAATGACAATGATTTTCAAAATTTTTTCTAAATTATTTCACATGTTATTTATGATGCTTTAACATGTTTTGAAATATATGATTGGGTGTTTTGAGTATTTAATTGGATCCAGACCCATATTAGGGTTTTTGAGTGCATTTCGCACTAATGTTTGAAACGAATTTATTGATCGTATTACTTACACTAATTTGAACTCTTGGATGCTTTTGAATGAAATATAAGTGCACAATGGTCAAGTGGAAGGCCGTTTATATTCCAAGTTGAGGTTGTAGGGGGTTTCTCATTGAGTTCGTAAATGTCCGGATGACCTTGTTGGTCTTCGGATTGGGTATCAAATTGGATCGTATTGACTTGGGTGTGAATCTTTCTTGGGGAGCACGTCCCCTAAATTATTGGATTGCATATTTGTATTGACCCTGAGTGGTCAATTAGGATTATTGCTCACCGATGTGGCACTGTACTTGATGATTCTGAACTCTCTTTTACTATAACGTTTTGCTTAAATGCTATTGTTTTGCATGAAATGACGTTGTTTTTCTTATATATGTATTAAATATTCATTTTTCTTTTTCCCAATCATGCTAAACTATGTATTTTCAAACTTGTTTGTTTGGAAATTGAGTTACTCTACTAAGTTGTTGATGCTCACCCTACAATATTTGCCCCTTTTTCAAATTAGTAGGTGATGGGGATGTTTATGATTGTTTGAACTTCCAATTGTTCCCTGATTATTATCGAAAATCTTAACATGTGTTATGATATAAATATCGAGTTGTATGACTATTTGTAGTAAGGGGCCATAATTGAATTGTAAATTACATATGAGGCATGTAAATTATAATAGGCTGGATGTACATGTTTGAAATGTAAATGAAATTTTTATCAGGGTTCTCTTATTATTTGAAGACTGTATCCTTTAGTATTATGAAGGCTATTAGCTCTCTGAATAGTATTGTGGAAATAGGTCAGGGTTTTACAACTTGAGCAATGGGAGGGAGGCACCTGATGGAATGAAATTGGATTGAAACCACGTTAGGGGAGTATGGACCACTCAAGTGACTATGAAACCGCTTGAGTAGCCTAGAGGGTGGTACCTGTTGCTCCTTCCGTTCAACCTTTTCTACTTTATTACCTAAGTGTTGAGAGACTGCTCTAGCGAAGGTTAGCAAACATAGAGCGGTACCTACTAATTTTTCAAGCCTAAAACCATGCAAAAAAACTAGTCCATTTGAACATTAAATGGTGTGGCTCAAGTAGGGTCCCATAATGACTCAATTTATGTTTTCAAGACACATTTCAGGTTCAGAAATTTTTTTGTTGAAAAACACCTAGAAGCATGTTTGGATCATTTACCTATTCCATTGTAACACTAATTATTCTAAGTCTAATTAAATCAAGGGATCATCTTAGGTTTCTAAGGCCATTTACCATTGTCCTAAGCAAGAAGGCACATACAGAGGCTTTCTTTGATATACCTTGAACAATAAACTCCTCCCTCCTTTTGTTGCTTTCAGATCTTCATCTTTGTAGCATCATGACCATGGACTAGTTTGGGATTTATAAGGACTTCACGAAATTAGACAACTACAAGAGCTATCTTTAGATGTCTTTTTGAAAATCATAGTCCTGCATATCACCACTAAACCAATACCTTGTGAAAAACATAATATGTTTAAAAGACATAACATAATCACAGGGAAGAAAATTACAAAGTTAAGCATAAGGCATATTCATGTTAACATTATGCAAATGCAAATTGGTAACATATGTAAGAACTACCTCCTCAAATTTGCTGGCAAACCTTTAGATATACCATGACAATGCAGAACCAGTTCTCCCCCTTAGTTGATGTTCAGAAGTAAAATAATAAGTGTAAAATAAACAAACAAAATAGGTGCCAAGTTTGTGAATGTACTTCCCGTAAGTATGTCAACAAACTCTCCTTACTCTCATCACATGAAACTAATCCAAGCTAATTAAGAGAAAATCTCCCCGAATTCTCCCAAATGCACCCATAATATTCTCCCTCTTTTTGTCACAAAGTGCCAAACCCATGAAATATCATAATAAGTATTGTACAAAATCAAGTCATCCCAAAATATTCTTTCCCATTTGTCACAAAGTGTCAATCCAATGGTATAGCATAACAAACATAACAAAGAATCATGGTATAATAAGAGGGTATCAATATAAAGTAACTAGCAATAATAGACATAAGGATAAAGTGAATGACAAACAAGGCATATAACTCCAAGTCTCGAATGATAAAAACATCAAAACAAATGACAAGAAGTGTGTCACAGCAAAGAAAATCAAAACAAAACAAAAAAGAGCATTTAAACAAGGGCAATGAACAAATAGAAAAAGATCTCAAGCTCCCATAATGTCCTAGTTCTAGGTCTTGAAATCAACAACTCTTATAGCTACATCATCCCCACCATTGCTATAACGGGGAACCTCTATCCATTATTCTAGCAAAATAGGTGATGGATAGGGTTATGAAGGAGTTCGGCTCATATTAGACTGAAGAGACACTAAAAAATGAAGTCTAAAGTCCTATCACCTGTTTTTTAGGGAGACTGCTCGAGTCAAGTCTTAGGTCACTCAAGCGGTCCTTGAAAGTTGTCTGTCCAATTGACAGATCAACTTTTTTGCTCACCAATGGATTGTTACGACTCATCTTTTACTCGTCCTATCAACTCAATAGGCCTCCAAATCATGCATGTCTGAATGTACAATATAAAATGTAACTAAATGCAAATGCATGGATGAAATTAGGAACTAAAATGTATGAAAAAATTAACTTTAAAATGCACCATGCCATTAATAAAGAAAATCGTATATCTTCAAAATATAGCAGCTCCATCTAAATTTCATATCCTCATTACATTACTCTAAGGCATATTAAAGAATATTGAACTCAATTTAATGCATCCTAGAGCAATCTCCATTCACTAAGATTGATTTCACTCAAATGTGTTCAAAATTTGTTGATCTTGATCAGTTTCTGTGTAACATGTGAAACTAAACTCCGACACCATTAGGATTCTGTATAGATCAAATCATTAATAAAGCTATATATTAAATCCTAATGCATCATCTAAGTGCTACATAGCCGGTTAGTGAGTGTCCTATTCAATTTCTTTTTGACAACTCCCCTATCTTTTATCCCTTCTATTGATTATGACCTCAACAAGTGGGGTCTAATAATTACTCAATCTATGTTTTGAAACCACATTTAAGGTTTAGAAAATATTTTTGTTGAAAAAAGCCTAGGAGTCATATTAAGATCATTTACCTATTCCATTGTAATAATAATCATCCTAAGTCTAACGAATTAAACCAAGGGATCATCTTAGGTCTTTGATGTAGCTTGAAGAACAAACTCCTCCATATTTTTGTTGCTTTCAAATCTTCATCCTTGTAGCTCCATGACCATGGAATGAGCTGAGATCAATAAGTGTTTCACGAAATTAACTAATTACAAATCATAATCTAATAACATCGACTCACTCGATTGCTTCAACAAGTCTCGCTTTGTCTTGCAATTAACTCTAAAACTCAAACACCAAAGAACAATTCAATACTAAGATAGTGAGAGAGATAAGAAATATAGATTGAGGGAGTTAAGGACCTTGAGATGGGGTAGCACCGCCATGGAAGATAATTTTAAGATTCTCAGAGTAGAGGTTTGAGGAGGTTTTATGAAAGGGAAGATGGATTCGGACTTGTTGGGAGAGATTGGTCGAGGGTTTCAGGTTATTTCATTTAGGGACGTCTTTCCAAAAAAAATAATATCATCGATTAATCTGTAATTTGATCCCTAAACAATATTGTTTTGTTTGACTTTTTTCCCTACAAAACAATTTCCTCATTGAATCTCTTGATTTTTTCAATTCATTTTATATACTGAAATTAGGTTTTTGCCAAAATTAAAAAAATATAAAATCAAATTTTCTTATCAACTATGATTTTTTTTTTTGGCAAGTAAAACAAAATTTATCGGAATTGTTTTGGTTCATTTTGCTACTTTGAATGTGTGCAATTATTTCTCTCTTTTGGACTCATCATCTTGAAGTATTTCTATTTTTTTGCGTGTGGACTCTGGTATCTTTCTTTTCTACATAAGCCAAGTTTATTCGAACTGACTTTGCACATGAAATGGTAACCCGTGTATAACTTTGTTGCCAACATTGATATCAGAGCTATATTTCTTGCTTTCACCTATAGATAACATGCATGATGATTGCAAGTGCTATAACTGTGACACCCCGATCCATTTAACATAATATATATTTAAAGCACTAATAGCCTTCATAAGTAATAAATAATACAGTCTTCAAATAATGAATAAACTCTGATAGCAATTCCATAAACAAAAAAAATGTTTGCTATTAACCTCAACATATAAACTTACTATGCACAGCAATGGTACGACTCAGTTGCAGACTTGTCACACATCACACATATACATCAATCTTAATACAATTTACATGCCTCAGAAAACGCCATTCCACTCTTAGAATGAGAACCCTAAAAACTAGTTGTTCAAACTTTTCACGAATATCTCCGTCACCTGCTAATCTCAAAAAGGGGAAATAATGTAGGGCGAGGATTAATAGCTTAGTAGAGGAACTCAATTTCCAAGAAAATAAGTTTGAAAATAGCATAGTTTACCATGATTGGGCAAAAGCGAAACGAGCATTTGATACGTATATAAGAGAAACGTCATTTCATTTAAACAGTAGAATTTAAACAAAATAGTACAGTAAAAGAGAGTTCAGAATCATCAAGTAGAGTGCCACACCGGTGAGTAATAATCTTGATGAACCACTCAGGGTCAATACGAACATATGATCCAATAATTTAGGGGACTTGCACCCTAAGGAAGACACACTCCAAAGTCAATATGACCCAATTCGGTGCCCAAGTCCAAATACCAACATGGCTACACATGCATTTACGAACTCAGTAAGAAATTCTCTACGACCTCAACTTGGAACGTAAACCCTCTGCCACTTAAACTTGTGTGCACTTACATTTCATTTAATAGGATTTCGGAGTTCAAATTAGTGCAAGTAGTACAATCAATATGTTTATATCAAATATTAGTGCGAATTGCCCTCAGAAACCCTAATCTTGGTCTAGATCCAAGTCAATTTTTAAAACACCCAATCATATATTTCAAAACATGATAAAACATGTTCGTTTTGCAACCTTACTCGCCTTGGTATTTGGATCTGAAATAGCAAAAACTTAAATAGTGTTATTTTTTGATGAAATTCAACTCACATAATCCATTTAACTAACTTTAAATTAACAGAATTTTTTTTCGGGCAAACATCGCCCACAGCTAGGTCAAATTGGCCTTTGAGGTCATAATAGTCATTTTACTCCTTATTTTGATCCGGCCGTTGAATCGACTTGAAAATTTACCAGGACCTTCGCATGGAAGTTACAAAACTTTTGGCACAAACTAGAGCCTCATCTAGCATTGGATGCTCCCTCACGCGGTGACAGGGTGCACTGATGTACCTCCTCCCCTTTCATCATCTTCTTTTGTCTCCTTGACCAAAACCTTAGGTTCCCAACTTTCAGCTTCAACAACCCCACTTCTCTCATCTATTTCTCCCTCTCCAGTACATTAGTCATCCCAATTTTTTGAACCTACACACTCATCACACATCACTCTATCATAAGTTTCAAGCTTCGAATTAAGCTTAAATCCATCCAAAAACTATGTCAAAGTTAACAAAAAATAAGATTTCTAGTTTATGGCCAGACCTACAAGTTGCTTTTTAACCCCCTTAACAACCTATAAATCTATTTTTAAGGTCACCAATGACTTCCTAGGGTCTGTTTTAGCTAGGAAGACCCTTCCTTCAAAGCCCAAACATCCCAACCATGGAGATCGAAAACCTCTAGAGTTGAGATATCATCTCCACCTCGGCACTACCACAGGCCATGACCTGCCACCAAACTACAACAAAACAAGTATTTGAACCCCCAGAAACAAAACCATATATATTAATTAAGCTAAAATGAAAAGAGTACATGAACATGTTTCATGAAAACCTAAAACCTGAAACTTTACACTTCTCTCTTCTTTCTCTCTCTCTCTCCTCTAAACGTTTTTGTTCATTCCAAGCAACAAGTGAAGGCTCAAGACTATGCTCCAATGTTTTGGAGGCTTGGAGAAGGTTGGGGAAGGCCAAACTGCTGCCAGGCAGCTGCTTGGGTATGGTTGGCATACATGGGTAGTTCGATAATTTTTCAAAAATCTGAAAATTAAATTTAATAATTTTTTTATAATTACATAAATATTTAATCAAACACTAGAAATTATTTTCCTAATTTCAAAATTGAAATTGATATCCAATTTGATCTCCGAATTCTTCATTTTGCACCCCTGATTCCCAGATTCAAGTTTGACCTAACGTGTCGGATCTGTACTTCGACTTCCTCTCACCTCAAAAAATCCATTTCCTACACTATTTAAACATATCAATTAATGTTAAAAAAAACCCCACACACCTTCTAACAATTCCCTAACCATATCCCAGCTCTCCTATATTCGAACCCCTAATAACACACGTTCAGATTCTGATTCAATTTCTAATTCCCAAATACCACGTCGTTACAATAACATGCTTAAAAAAAATTGTACCTAGTTTTGATTTCTTACATGACATGGGTCTCTTCTTTTTTGTGTGATTTAGAGCAAATTTGTTTGTATTCATATGATCCTTATTTCCTAATTGGCATGGCTATAAAATTTGATGGGTTAAAGAGGTGTGGTTTGGTATTGTGGACCCAAATTTTTCAACCAAATTTCATCACATCAAATCTGTTTTTATGTAACTAAATACATACACTACAAGAATTTCAGGAAAACCCGGTGTTTGGAAAACGCCAGTAAAGCCCCCAAAACCGCCAAAAAAATTCTACTACCACCGTTTATTTAATACATCATCTATAACGGCTTTAGGAAAGCTTCCATCGTTTAGCTAAACGCTGTAAAATATCAAATGGTGTTTCCTTTGGTGAAATACAAACACCACACTTGTGGCTTGGACTTTGATGACCGGAATTACAAATGCCGATGTATAAATAAATGCCATGAGTTTTTTTTTTTATTGTGTTTCTATTTATAGGAATAAGATATTTGAATAATTTGGAGTGACTGTATATTGATTTACAATATAAAATATGTGAAGATTTTTTCTCATAACAGTAGAGAGTAATTATAGCTAAAGATAGATTTTCTCTCATCAAACAAACTGAGGCATAGATTTTAGGAGAGAATTTACGGCTAATAGAGAAAATAAAATTCAGGACCAAAGTCAATTAAACACATATCTTAAACATGTGGGAGAGTTGTTACAAAAGAAAATCAATGATATATCTCTGTGATCTCAACACTTTGCAAAAATAAAACTGATTGAATCCAATATTGTCACACTCTATCCTAGCCTCCCTGACTAGGTTTTTAATACACCTATTTGCACATATAATCTGGGTTAACAAAGCTTTAAATAATCTCACAGGTACAACAACACCACCCATCACCTTAGTCATGAAGCATGATGGTAATACCTGATTCATAACTTGTACTATATATAATACATGTACTATTTTTGTTTTCCAGGTTATATACATGTACAAAATCCCACTCACATAACATACATCTCAAAGTATGCTTTTTGAGTCTATTTACAATCATACACTATAAACCTGCCATACTAATCTCTTACTCAATATAATACACAATCCAACAAATAATTATACAGACACTCAACCTGAATAATATCACACTAACTTTGTACAATACTCAACCGACTGAACAGTGGACTGATCTGCATCTCCCTCTATAGTACCTGAAAAGGAGAAGATATAGGGGTGTAAGTTAAACCACGTGGTCAGTGAGTATACATGTTGTATATGAAATAAAAATGATAGTAATACACCCAAGTAGGAAGATACTACGTAGATACACGTATCAAAAAATAACATCAAGTCAATTCCAAAGCATTCACAAGTCATATCACGTTCATACTACCCCTCATTGGGTAAACAATCCCACATGGATCCGTGTCTCTTGAACCTCCCGGAAACACCATAGTGCTAGCTCACCACTACACACCCAGTGATCAGGCATCAACGCTCCTGTCTTAAACAGTGCGCTACATTCCACAATACAAAATACACAATACAAAGTATCATTCATTCACATAAGCACGTAGCACAAAATTCTGGAGAAATGCTATTAAATTCTATTATTACTATCATCTTACAATTGCATTTTTAAAACATATAAAGATATATGCCCACCTCAAGTGTACAGATCTATAGGTATTTGGTTCAATGATATTCTTTGCCTTATAAAGGTTTTACCTTCTTGAGGTCAAGGGTTCAATCCCCCTCCCCTCCCCTTCCCCCCCCCCCAAAAAAAAAGTATACAGATTTACAGGCCTTCGGACTCACTGGTGGATCCTTTCGGCATTACGATATCTGTCTCAACACCTATTGTCCTACCTGCTCCACCTAACACATTTGTAATTACAATATCAATATGGTTACCACATCTAATTTAATAATTACACTAGCCTCCCCCCAAGTTCCTAAGTGATTTCAAAATCAACCCACTACTATTTTCATAGTTTCACATAATTGAAATCTAACTCACATAATTATGCTAATATGCATGCAATGCATGATCGGGTCTCACAAATATTTTGGCTAAATTTGAACAAAAAACAATAATCAACTCATACAAATGTCCCAAACATAACTTAAATCAGATTTGCTGATAGTTTTCTCAAGAAAATCACATTTTTGGTGAATCACGACGAACAATCATGCGTCAATGTGAACAACAAGAAAGAAGAGGATAGATATGTATCGAACTTCTTTCTATAATTCATTGTGTAACATAAGCTCCATTTTTTGAACCTGGAAGTACACGATGCCGATGAAACTAACGTCACAAATGAATCAGAGATTTTCAGATCTTTGCAAGGCAAAGCTTGGAGAAAATGCTGAGATACCTATGCTCAATAGACAACTGGAAACACTTATTTTCCAGCTAGGAAACCACCGCCACTGCCTATGCGACAGAACATTGTCATTCTCGATGGAATAGACGATGGTGCAAGCTATGTCAGTGCTCTCTCTCGGTTATCTCTTGAAATCAGAAGATATCACTGTTTTCTCACTCAATAACTTTATTTTTATGTTAGTTTGATAAACTCGTGGCTCGACAGAGGGTAAACTTGAAAGTCATGAGCACACCAGAGCCCAAAGTGCCATTTTGTTGTAAAAAAATAAAGTGGAATAATTCCAGTGTTCATGACAAACATCGGTGGTTTTTTCATATTTCTCAATGCTTCACATAAACATTGGGATATTCTCTTGTTTCCGACACATCTTTAAAACGCTATAAAATAAACGTCATCAAAACCCTTTTTTCTTGTAGTGATATGGTTTTAGAGAGTATGAAGTACTAGATTTCCAATAGTGTACTATTTGTCTTATGTAGGGAGAGATCTAATGTTGCAAAGTAAGCATCACGAACCAATGTTTTCTACCACTCAAGAGGATTTCTTGGCTTAAGGAAGAATATGAACAGTGCTCGACACTCAGCTAGGGGCACTGCACTAATCCCCAACCTTAGATGGTCAAACCACCACCATTCATCTCATCTCATTGAAAGGAATCCGTAAATGGTGGTGCCACATACAAAAGGCTGCCAGAAAGTGAAGGTGTACATCTCTCTTTGGCCCTGAGAGTGGTTGGACAAAATGACCAACATATGAATGCCGCTTGTATTCGTGGAGAGCGGGGGAGTGTTTGGTGACTTCTAAAGGTTTTTTTTCAACACTTTTGGAGAGTGAGCACTTAGAATGTGATTTCCTATATAATGGTGGCATTGGTGCAACATTGTGGCAATTATAATATACTGTGACATGTGTATCCAAGTGTAGCTTTGTGTCGTACTCCATTTTTTTTTTCATATTTAGGATTTTTGTGTACCTTCTTAGCGTGCAGAAGATCATAATTATTGGATGAAATAATAAGACTAGCGTTGCTTACATTGTCTACATAAATTTCACTCTTGGTGAGTAAAAATTTGTCAGACTCAAAAACTAACCTAAAACTCTTCTAACTCAACAATGATCCAGACACAAGATTATTTCGAATTTCTAGGACATGTAACACATTATTGAGAGTAAGTTCTTTCTTGGAAATCATCTTCAATATAATATTTCTTTTACCTTCAATTTTGGAAGTAGAGGAATTTTACATTAACAATTATTCTTCATGATTAATTGATTCATATGAAGAGAACGTCTTCATATCTAAGCATATGTGTCTAGTGGCCCCCGTGTCCACCCACCATTCATTGGTATTTTCCACCAAGTTTTCTTTGGATATTATGGTAGAAAAATTCATGTTAGAAATATTTTCAGAAAGTTTTTGTACATTGGTTATATTGGCTTGGGCAATTTTCTTCTTAATTTTCTTGTACTTTACAACTTTGACAATCCCGATTTGTTGCACATAAAGCAGTTGCCTTTGAACTTTTTGGAATCATCACCCTTGACCCCTTGTTGGCCAACATGTTTTGTTTTCTTGTTGTTTTTGTGTCCCTCTTCAATCACATATGCCTTTGATTCCACGAAATGATTACCAACTTTATTTTCGGAGGCTCTATTGTCCTCCTCAATCCTTAATCTCATGATCAAGTCCTCAAGTTTTATTTCTTTACCAATGTGCTTCAAATAGTTTTTGATGTCTTTCCAATGTGGTGGTAATTTTTGAATAATTACAATCACTTGGAAAGTTTCACTAAGCCCCATCCTTTCAGCATGAATCTCATGTAGGATCATTTAAAGATTTTGAACTTGACTTATGATAGTTTTGGAATCCACCATTTTGTAGTCAAGGAATGTACCCACACCGAATTTCTTCATTTTGGCATCATTCATCTTGTACTTTGTATGCAAGGATTCCCATAGATCTCTAGCTTTCTTGATTGAACTATTCACATTATATAATGTGTTATCGAATTCATTGAGGATATAGTTTTTACACAAAAAATTTAGAGTGCTTCCATGCATCCACAACATCAACAACTTGATGATCAATCTCATTCTCACTAGAAACAGGAGCATCCTCACAAAATAAATTTTATAAAATTCAACGTAGTGAGATAGAAGAGTATTTTATGTTGTCATCTCTTGAAATCATTCACATTAAGCTTTTCAGAGTTTTCTCTATGAGACATATGAGTAGATACATAAATAAGCACCACATGAGTAGTAGTAGTGGTAGTAGAGACATTGTATTCATTTGAATCCATTTTTGATTAAATTTTTTTTATCGAATATTCAAAAATAGAAAAACAATAAGCACATTATTAATATAGAGACAATCTATGTTACTATTCAATGTCACCATTTGAAGTTACTATTTTAATGTTACTGTTTAGTGTCACTATTTGGTGTAACTATTTAAATCATACACATAAATAGAGTCACTGTTTAAATTAAACACATAATCAGAATGTACAATTTTTCACAAAAAATTTTCAAGTATCCCAAAATATTACAAATTGTAAAAAAACAAGTTTTAACAATTTGCAATATTTTAAACTAGTTCAAAATTCTAATAACATGAATCAGAAACACAACATACAATTATACACATGGAAAATTTGCCTTAAGATTGTTGCTTGTAGTTTTCCAATGTAGCAAAATTACTTATTGAAATATCTGATTTTATCATGCAACTAATAATAAAATATTAAAGTGCAGAATGAAACAACTACAAATATGAATGAAACAATTACACAGCAAACTGTAATTAAACCAAAGTACAAACTAACCCGTTTGTAAATCAGGAATTGTTGTTGAACTTTCTGCAGATCAAGGCTAGTGTTTGATACTATATTTTTTAGACAAATTTCGACCCCACACTTGGTGTTTATGAAAATCAAAGCGTCTGCCTCCAGGATGCAATAATCTTCACGCGAATAGAAGTAGCACTCCAATCTACTTGTCCAATGAACCAGAAATTGTGTTGTGCATTCTTTGATATGCAGACTGTCTTAATGTCAAAAATGAGATGTACTAATGACTGTCTTAATACCAAAAATTGATTGATGCAAAATAGTATTGAGTCTGGGTTTATATAGACAAACTGGTTACTATTCTGGATAGCTACCATGAGAACAGACACTGCCCAAAAGACACTTGCAGCCCAGAAGATACCATTGAAGTCTGCCCACTGGGAATAGACACGAATTCAAATTTTCGGATTTGAGGGAACAGGTGGAAAATTTGAATTGCAACAGACACCAGAAATTAAATTCCAAGTTAAGAAATTCATGGCCAATTCCTTCGACGAATTTTATCAAAAAAGATAAGGATGGGTCACACCCACACCCACAATCGCGCTGGGTAGGGTCGTGGCGAGGCGAGCGGCGTGCTTGTGTGGTCGAACCAATGACATATAGGTGTTCGCTCCACTTATAAATGTGTGGTATCCCTTGAGGCCCAATCCATTGAGCAAATTTGACATATATATATGCACAAGTAAAATTTCTTCCTCAACCAATGTAAAATTGGTATCAAATCCCACATTTCACAACCTCCATTTTTCACAATTCAAATAGGTCACTTTGGTGCCTATTTTCTCATTTATTTCTTACTTGGTTTGGGCAATTGAATATACTATATTATTCTACTTACGGAGTAGAGTATGAATCCATGAAAGTTTACTAAAAAAAAAAATTGGTTCCCACTTTAATTTTGGTTCAAAGTCGATCAAAAAATTAGTTTTTTCACTTAAAAACATTACAAGGCTTCCCCCAACATTACATGAATCCCAAATAATTGTATCACAAGAAACCCTAATACAAATCATCTGCATAGCAAAATAAATAAATGAAGATGTTGCCTTGCGATACTCCTTGAAAAAATATCTTTAAAAAAATTAAATATGACATAATTAAATAACATAGACATGAGTCCATAAATTATCAATTGCAACTCTCCACAACCCATTCATCCATACATCAAAAACATTGGTCTTGGTTGTTGGGATAGCTAGACTCATCATCTATGGGAGTGAGCACATGGTCATAAACTTTAGAGTGCCAAAACTTTGTGCCTTATGCACCATCATAAAATTTTATAAACATATCACAAATTTCCCTGTTTCTTTTGATTTTGTCTTAACATTACGTGAATAAAATAGCAATGAAGAGCCTGTGCAATGCTTATTTTGAGGATGATGAATGGATTACTAACCTTAATTGAATAATTAATTAGATTTTAATATTACAACTTTAATTTTTGGGGATGATTTCTAGCTTAGTGAAAATTTTGATAATTTAATTAATTAAGTTACATGTGTCTAATGTCCATCCCTACCTATTGAATGAAGTGAAAATGGCATCAAAGAACATATTTGCTGACTTAACAAAATGAGAAATGCTAGATGGAAAAAACTATCACATGTGGCACAAAAATATTCAACATTTACTTAATGAACAAGAAGTTTTGAAATCCTTAACTACACATCCACGACCCCACCAGAGGAAGACAACAGGGCCCAACATTGTCGTGGGAAGGAAACTTTTGAGAAGTGGGTCAAAATGACTTGCTTACACTCTTTACAATGTTAAGCGTCATACACAATGAATGTGTTAAGGAATTTTAGAATTGCTTCATGACCCAAGACTTGTGAACAAACCGAATGATACTTTTGGCCATACTTTAGCTACTAGGCATCGTGTCTTGAACCCTAGGTTTCCACAATATATGAAGAATCCTAACCACAACATCGCTGGGCATCTTCGTGTCATAAGCACCATGACATGTGATTTAAGGGCTATTAGAAATAACCTCACAAAAGAGTAGCAATTTTAGTTGTTATTTGTTTGTTGCTAGACCCTTAATGGGCACATGAAGCTCTTCAAGACTCACAGAAAATTTAAACATTTTCAATGATATTTTGCATAACCTCGAGGGAGAGGGAGAGCAGTTGAAAGCTAAACGCCCAATAGCTCTTGCCTCCCAAGATGGGAACATGGGCCCATGCTGCCCAATTAGAAAACACAATGGAAGTGTCATGCACTGACCCTCACGGACACCTTAATTGATAGCTCAAATACAAACTTGTAATATCACAAAAATAACATTGGCACCAACTAGTAATGCCCTGGATCCCTTAAGCACAGCACTTATAATATCAAGCATCTCACAAGCACGTTATTGATGTTCCAAGCACAAACATGTGTTTGGCGAATCTAAAAAAAGTACAAATGCTCAGCTCGGACCCTCTTCGTAATTGGTGCTTTACACATCCTGCACCACTCCACTGGAAAATAGAATAAATTTTGTAGAATGAGTGCCCACATTATTTGAAAATGGCATAGTATTTCAAAGTGATTAGGATTTAAGCATACTTTCAGAGATAAATAGAGTATAACAAAACATTCCAATATCAAAAAAGACAGCATAACCCCACAAGTATTTATAGTTCAAAATTATCTCAAGAGAACTAATACCGAAAATCAAATAGTACCGACTAGGTACTCATAGTTGTGTCACACGATGAGACCAAAACCTATGCAACAACACAAACCACAAGGAAAATATGATCCCTCCACTGGTCGGTATCCTAGCCTAAAAGCCACTAGGCCACCAAAATCGATAAGACTCAGTCAACCTTCTACGATTTGAACAATTGGTTCATGCAACCTTTTTTGCTCAATCCTGTGTGCACAATACTTTTTGCAAGAGATCTAGATAATCAGTTTCACAAAAATACAACTTCAAAGCTCAACATTTACACAATTCTTCAATTTACCGCTTTGGAGAGCAGCCACGGATCTGAATTCAACAAAAGGTATTCACACCAAGTCACATTAGTCAAGAACATTGATAAATCACATTATAAAATAACATTGAATATGTATGAGTTTAAAAATCCAAGCCCATCGCAGAATTGGATAACTTGCCACAGTCTTGACTTAGATGCCTAAACAATTGTCAAAAATCAAACAGTTAAAATTTTGAGTGGTGATTCAAAAATAAGTCCTACGGACCTATTTAAACATATAAATAAATTTATTTTGGTCAAAAATTGCATTGATTGCAAAAATCGGATCTGGTAAAGGCAAAAATGGTCATTATCAGTGCAAGGATGTCGAATTTGGTCAAGTCATATATGGATGGAAAGCCCTTGAAAATAGGATTTTGGTGGTCCAAACCCATGCCCCACAGACCCTCATATACTATCGAGGTGGCTACTGGTGCACCTCCTTCCTCTTTTGTTTCCAGCGTGACCCCTTTTCTTATTTCAAGCACTCCCCCATTTCTTATCCATATTAGGTGATTCAGAAGCCCAAATACGCTTCTTTCATCCTAGTTTCATATACAAGTGCTGGATTGAGGGGTCAGTTTTACGAAATTAAGCTCAAAGTTGAGCTTCAAGTTAATAACTTCCATGGATAGACTTACAAATCGAGTTTTGACAAGTCAAATGACCAAATTAATTCAAACCAGGCCCAAAAATGGATTCCTTCACCCAAAAAACAATAGACTTGGTCCACCTTTGAGTTTGAAACAAAGTTTTTCAAAGACCCATGAAAATCAACTTCAAGCTTAAACCTAGGGTTTGATGGTTCTCCAACTATGACCACGACAAGGTTTGAAATTTAAAATGTATACTCTTTAATCTACCAGCAAACTTAATCACAAGTGATTTTGCAAACAGAGGTGTGCGTGCAGTGATCCAAGTTTGATTTTCCAAACTTATATCTCCCTTTCTCTCTTTTGTCACTTCATTTTTCCTCTCTTCCTGTTGATTTTCTATGCACAATTTTTTCCATAGGAAGAACCTCAACTTACTGAAGCCTCCCAAGCACCTCACTCAGCCGATGCATGGCTGTATTGACCAAGAGGACACCTTCTCCTTGCTTGTTGGCAAACTTCCATTGGAGGGCATTTCCATTATTATTTCCTATTTTCAAATTTCATTTTTTTTATTTCACCAAATATTCAATTATAAAATATAATGATTTCTTAACCTGAGAATTTTCTAACTTTTCCTATATTTCAATCTGATAATTTTATTAAATGATTTTACCCCTACCACGCATAAGCACGATTTCGAATCAACCACTTCACCAACACTTCACATCTCTTCACCTTAGCATAATTGAATTTCTTCCGTTCTCCCCAAATTTTGCCCTTAATTCGATTCTATGCAATTTCGAACCAAGTTTGTTGCCCTTGCTTATCCAACACATCATAGTTCACACTATAACCCTTATTTCGTATTAAACAAAACTAACAAAATTCCACTAAAGTACCTCCAAATACATGTCCACAGCTCTAATTACCTCAATAATAGTAAATTCTTAATTAAGTCTCAAAATACTAATGTGTCTTCCAATTTACATATTACAAAAGTTAGGTCATCATATATTCCTCAAATATTCTAATCACAATTTCTGCTCCACAATCCTCCTGAAAAATTAATTAAATGGGGGAAGTAGACAATATGAAAGAAATAATATGCTCAGAATGCATCCATACCAAATAAAATTGACAGTTATACCAATTGTCAAACACAAGTAGAATAGCTTCTCAATTGAAATCATAATCAATCAAATCTCATGTATGCAAGACCTAAACATATACCTAGTGCCTTACCTACCACCCGCCTTAAAATCGGTCCCACAGATATTTGAGATTGGCAAAGCATTGGACTATTGGCTATCATAATTTAGTCCCTAATGTACACAATACATGATCAATATTCCCACAATACCAATAAAAAGTAAATAGGAATTTAAGGATCATAACAACTCAATCAAAGGGAAATACAAAAAAAAAAAAAAAGAGTCAAGAATTTACCCTTTGTAAATAGATTTAAGACAAAGTGGATGTTATACTACTCCATATCTCAAATCTTTAGTTGACTCCAATAGATGTTTCCGCCATAACCTCAAAAGCGACGTACTGAAATTCCCAATTGGAGTTCATTTTGCTTTTTATATTTACAGATTTCCCCTTCTCTCTCTTCATTTTTTCTCTCTTCCGGCTGATTTTCCATTCTAATTTGTTCCATAGGAGGAACCTCAACTTATTTCAGTTTGCCAAGCACCTCACTTAGCCCATGCATGGTTGTATTGAGCAAGAGGAGGACACCTCCTGCTTGCTTGTTGCCAAACTTCAATTGGAGAGGATTTTCATTTTTCCATTTTTCAAATTTAAAATTTTTTTATTTCACCAAATATTCAACTATAAAATATAATGATTTCCTAGCCTAAAAATTTTCTTATTTTTCCCCAAAATTCAATATACTAACTTTATTGGATGAAAAAATTCACCCTTATTTCATTTTTAAAAAAATTGAAAAAATTCCACAAAAAGTACCTCCAATAGTTCCAATTACCTCAGTAAAAAGTAAATTGATAATTGAATCTCAAAATACTAATACATCTCCTAATTTACATATTACAAAAGTTACGTCATGTTTAATTCATAAAATATTCCAATCGCAAACTCTGCTCCACAATCCTCCTAAAAAACTAATTAAGCAGGGGGAAGTAGACAATATGATAAGAAATAATATGCTAAGAATACATCCATACCAAGTAAAGTTGACAATGAAACCAATTGCCAAACACAAGTCTAATAGCTTATCAATTGAAATCATAATCAATAATATCTCATGTATGCAAAACCTGGACATATACCTTGTACCTTACTTAGCACCCCACCTTAAACCGATCCCACAGATATCTTATAATAGAGATGCATTTGACTATTGGCTATTATAATCTAGTCCTCAATGTACACAATACATGATCAATGTACCCACAATACCAATAAAAGTCAAAAGGAACTTAAGGATCTTAACAACTCAATTAAATGGAATACAAGCAAGGAAGAGTCACAGATTTACTCTTTGCAAAGACATTTAAAACAAAGCATCTAGTAAACTACTTTGTACCTTAAATCTTCAGTTGATTCCGATAGATGTTGTCATTGTAACCTCAAAAGCAACATACTGAAATTTCACCCCAATTGGAGTTCATTTTGCCTTTGATATTTACGGATTTCGCCTTTGATATTTATAGATTTCGTCTTCTCTTTTCTCTCTCTCTCTCTCTCTTCATTTTTTATCTCTTCCAGCTGATTTTATATGCTCAATTTGTTCCATTGGAAGAACCTGAACTTATTTAAGTCTCCCTAGCACCTCACTTAGCCCAAGCACGACTGAATTAAGCAAGAGGAGGACACCTCCTCCTTGCTTGCTGGCAAACTTTAGTTGGAGTTCATTTTCATTATTTCTTCTTTTCAAATTTCAAAATTTCTTTTATTTCACCAAATATTCAATTATAAAATATAATGATTTCCTAGCCTGAGAATTTTCTTATTTTTCCCAAAAATTTGGTCTGATAATTTTATCACATGATTTTACCCCTACCATGCATGCGCACGATTTCCAATCCACCACTTCACCACTACCTTCCCACACTTCACATACATATAGTAACCCTAGCTTAATTGAATTTCTTCCATTCTCCCCAATTTTTGACCTAGCACCTTCATCAGATGATTTTGCCCATAACTCGATTCCGTGCGATTTCAAACCAAGTGTGTTGCCCTAACTTATTCTACCCATCATAGTTCACACTCTCACCCTTATTTCATATTTTAAAAAATTGAAAAAATTCCACAAAAGCACCTCTAAGAGCTCTAATTACCTCAATAAAAAGTAAATTGATAATTGAATCTGAAGATACTAATACATCTTTCAATTTACATGTTACAAAAGTTACGTCATCTTTAATTCCTCAAATATTCTAATCACATTCTCTGTTCCACAATCTTTGTGAAAATTAATTAAGCAGGGGGAAGTAGACAATATGATAAGTAATCAGATGCTCATAATACACACATACCAAATAAAATTGACAATTAAACCAATTTTCAAAAATAAGTCTAACAGTTTCTCAACTGAAGTCATAATCAATCATATCCCATGAATGCAAGACCTAGACATATACCCTGTACCTTACCTACTACCCCACTTTAAATCGATTCACAAATATCCAAGATTGACGATGCATTGGACTATTGGTTATCATAATCTAGTCTTTTATACACAATACATGATCAACATACCCACAATACCAATAAAAAGTCAGTAGGAATATAAGGATCATAACAATTCAATTAAAGGTAATACAAACAAGGAAGAGTCGAGATTTACTTTTTGCAAAGAAATTTAAGGCAAAGCATATGGTATACTACTCTGTACCTCAAATTTATAGTTGACTCTGATAGTTGTTGTCGTGATAACCTTAAAATCTACATTCTAAAATTTCACCCCAATTGAAGTTCATTTTGCCTTTGATATTTATGGATTGGGCTTTTTGCACTTTTCACCCTGAAAGATGTCTTGATTCCCACTTCGCACCCCGAAAATTATGTTTTCACATTACACCCTACGTGTCATAAATTAGTTCCAATGTGGCCCTTGGACTAATATTTGTTTCAAATTCTGTTAAAGATTGATGCATATGCCACCCATGTGTGCTACTCTTTGGTAAAAATATAAATTCACCATTCATATCCTTGGATGGCATGTGCATTAATTTTTAATAGAATCTGAAGCAGATGTTTGTCTGATGTCATATGACATTCAGAGTGCAATATGAAAAAAATAATTTTTCGGGGTGCAAAGTGGGAATAAAGACANCAAACCAAGTGTGTTGCCCTAACTTATTCTACCCATCATAGTTCACACTCTCACCCTTATTTCATATTTTAAAAAATTGAAAAAATTCCACAAAAGCACCTCTAAGAGCTCTAATTACCTCAATAAAAAGTAAATTGATAATTGAATCTGAAGATACTAATACATCTTTCAATTTACATGTTACAAAAGTTACGTCATCTTTAATTCCTCAAATATTCTAATCACATTCTCTGTTCCACAATCTTTGTGAAAATTAATTAAGCAGGGGGAAGTAGACAATATGATAAGTAATCAGATGCTCATAATACACACATACCAAATAAAATTGACAATTAAACCAATTTTCAAAAATAAGTCTAACAGTTTCTCAACTGAAGTCATAATCAATCATATCCCATGAATGCAAGACCTAGACATATACCCTGTACCTTACCTACTACCCCACTTTAAATCGATTCACAAATATCCAAGATTGACGATGCATTGGACTATTGGTTATCATAATCTAGTCTTTTATACACAATACATGATCAACATACCCACAATACCAATAAAAAGTCAGTAGGAATATAAGGATCATAACAATTCAATTAAAGGTAATACAAACAAGGAAGAGTCGAGATTTACTTTTTGCAAAGAAATTTAAGGCAAAGCATATGGTATACTACTCTGTACCTCAAATTTATAGTTGACTCTGATAGTTGTTGTCGTGATAACCTTAAAATCTACATTCTAAAATTTCACCCCAATTGAAGTTCATTTTGCCTTTGATATTTATGGATTGGGCTTTTTGCACTTTTCACCCTGAAAGATGTCTTGATTCCCACTTCGCACCCCGAAAATTATGTTTTCACATTACACCCTACGTGTCATAAATTAGTTCCAATGTGGCCCTTGGACTAATATTTGTTTCAAATTCTGTTAAAGATTGATGCATATGCCACCCATGTGTGCTACTCTTTGGTAAAAATATAAATTCACCATTCATATCCTTGGATGGCATGTGCATTAATTTTTAATAGAATCTGAAGCAGATGTTTGTCTGATGTCATATGACATTCAGAGTGCAATATGAAAAAAATAATTTTTCGGGGTGCAAAGTGGGAATAAAGACATCTTTCAGGGTACAAAGTGCTAAAAGCCCTTATGGATTTCTCTCTCTTTTTTTTTTCTCTCCTTTTTCTCTCTATAATTTCTCCTCTTCTCTTCTCTTCTCTTCTCCCTCTCTTCTTTCTTCCCTCTTCCTCTCTTTCTGTTAAAACTCTTCCCCATTTATAGCCAAACAAATAACTATAAGGTGTGTTTTGAAATGAGCACTATAGCTCTTAACTTGACACTTGTCACACTTTCACCCATTTTTTATATATCCTGAAAAGTGTCCTACCACTTGTCACGCACAAACCAACACTTTGCTTCGTCATGCTCACCATATGTCTTTTTTTAGATTCCTAAATATTTTACTTTCGATACGTGTCCTACGGTATACCAAATTTTACACTTATTACACATATCTGAATATACCTTCCCGATTACTATGGATGCTCAACATCGCATATTTCTTTCAACATAAAATATATCAAATATTATAGTAATAAGACTCTTCTTTATGCAAAGTGATGATGATGGATTTAAGCTTAGGCCGCCCACTTGAAGCCTAAAACACCCAGTAAGCCCACTAGAGAACAATCAAAATGGCTCATCTACATGACACCCACCATATCATAGGATTGGGCCACAACCCAAGGCTGTGGGAGACCAGGATGATCCAATTCAGGAGATATACCAACTCGGTCCCATCAAGCTCAATGGCAGGTACCAGATTGGGAATAAGAAGCTCGGCTAGAGCAAATCTCAAGTAACCCCGGTCGAGCCACATGGCCAGGGGACAGTGAGCAATGTTTGATGATTCTAATGAACAAATATTCCTTAGATAAAATCCCCAAGGAGCAATAACCTTCATATTAGTGGATGTAGCCTTAGTCTTTCGGTTGAGGTGAACCATGTATACCCTATTCTTTTGGTTTAACATTAACATTTACTTCCTCATTGTTCTATGTATTCCCAAAGTCCCCATTAGGCTTCACCCCACAGTTCTATAATTGGGTAGAGTAATTTCAAGCAATAATGGGTCTACAACTTGGCCAAGTCACATAATCCTTGAAACGAAATGTATGCTATATCCCCATTGGGATTCACCCCACAGTTATTCTGTAATTGGGTACACCACCCCCTCAGGAAACCAGGAATGTCAAGAACCAACGTTGGAACATGACACCTTCATGTGAAGCGATGATAGGAGGAGGCATGTCAAAGTAAAAAAAATAAAGGAACTCAGAAACCATGGAAAAATGATTGTATCCTTGCAAGCACCAAAAAACGAAGAAGCTCGTAAGAGTACCCCACTGCTATAGCGAAAGATGCGAAAGGCAAAGCCCAAAAAAGGCAAGAATTTGCCCTACGGATGGGTGAATGGGTAAACAAAGACCCAACTCGAGTGCACTCTCAAAAATGAAAACCTCGCTAGAAAGAAAAGGTTGCAAGCCTCGTCGGGGGTAGGAACCCAAATGTTTAAGCCAGTTGGGAAGAGATATCGCCCCCTGACCTCCTCTACTTCTGGTGCAGTGATAGTAACAGGGAATAAAAATACAATATAGCATGGATCTTTGAACATAATCAGAGAGTGCTGCTTGAACAAAGAAATAGAAGAGGAAAGCATGAAGCAATACACAGGAAAAAATCCAAGACGAAATAAGAATACAAAAAGTGGAAAAGTTTCGAACTAAGTTAAGAAGGCAATCTAGGGAAGCTAAAGGATAATTGCTACACTCCTGTAATGAAGAAATTTTATGGCAGAAATTAATAAATTAATAAAGGCGGCCCTAAGGTAAAGATAGTGGGCACAAATAACGATGCATTCATTACTTTTCCTCCTGAATCCGTACAGGTCAATCCGAGATTGTATCGTACAATCATGATGATACCACGTCCTGAAGAGCGTACCCATGGTGAAGAGCTCAATCCGTACTGCTCGATTCCATACACCCCGGGCTAATCAGCTTGGGACCATACAGCTCAAGCCCCGAGGGGCATGCGACAGAATAAGCCACCCTGAACCCACAATATCAGACAGCTCGAGACATTACCACGTTGAAACACTATGAGTCATAAACTTAAACAAGTTTTCAAGAACCAAGGTCGAGACCTCATGGGAGTAGGGGGCAGGGAGAGTACAACGCATATGCAGAGCCACTAGCAACATCAAGAGAAAGTCAAAATATTTTTCATTATAGTAAAGACAAGCAGATAAACTATTGCGTAGTTGAGACAGAAGAAGTCTAAGACGAAAAAGACTATAAATTTCACCTCAAGGAGTGCATGCAAGGCATCTCGAGTTCTACTCCTAAAATGCTGGCTAGCAGAACGGCGGAGATCGAACGGGGGTATCAGCTCCATGAAAACCTGGCTACCTATGGCCACATCATCCAGAAGACTTACCTTGGGACCACTAGCTATAGCTGGATCAAGGCGCCTTGAGCTGGAGTCTTCCACGCCTCCAAGAACAGACCCGCGCTGAACTAGTCCCGCCTCGAGATTAATGGACACTACACCAGTTGTGGTCTCACCAACGCTAGGTGGCACCATGAACGACGAGAGAACTCGACACTGAGACAATTTGAGAACTTGGTATTGGGACAGCCAGAGAACTCGGTGGCGTGTTGTCCTCAGAAATCCTCCTCTTCTTTGCAAGAGGTTCTAGAGCTCGTGTTAGTCTTCTCTAATGCACTTGTTCTACAATCGCATCCTTCTTGCTGACCAGGTACGCGAGAACTAAATAAGCAAGAATTTCAGAGGACATATCAGAAAGATGCACCAAGAAGAGAAAAACGTAACTTTATAAAAGATATCGGATGCTCACGGCCCGAGATATCACCTAGGTCAGGGTGCATCATCTCGGAATAAGAAATGGGCATCCGGGCTCGAACTTGATCGACACAAGAGCACGCCTCTCCAGTCAATCTCAAGTATTCACCTACAAGAAAAAGAAAAAAAACAAAGAGATTAAGTTAGAGCCCCATAAGCGTGGGATGAACAGTCCAGTAGAAGAAAACTCACCGACGTGGGGGAACTCACCCAGATGAGCATGTTGTCCCCAGATTCTGGGAACCCAAATCGATGAGGCCGTCTGGGGTAGGAATTCCCACGCTACCCCAATACGAAAAAGTACCTCTTCTTCCAACACTTTTGGCTTAGGAGGAAGATCGAAAATGGGAGTTTCTCCCCCTATTTTCGGGGTGAAGTAGTAGAACTTGGATACCTCCATTGGACAAAAGAAATTAAGGAACTCCGCTAGGGTGACACGGGACCGCGTGAACAGATGCTCCTACATCACCGAGAATGCCAACTGAACTACCCATCCTGCTGTCAGACAAAGGCTGAAAAACTGTAGAACCTCCCTTACAAAAAAGAGGAAAAGGAAATGTAAGGGCTAGCTGGAAAGAAGCTTCAATAAAAAAACAAACCCAGCTCTCTAGGGATCGATGGTAAGGATAGCGCCCAACGGCGTGAACAATCACCCTGCTAGGAAAGGCTTAGCGGCTGGAAACGCTTGAGCCCCCTCAGCGTCGATCTTACTGGCTTCGACATCAAGGAAATCTACCACTGGGTATCGTGGTAGGAAGTAAGAGTTCGCGACATGGCAAAAATGGGAGGAAGTTGAACGAAAGAAACCAAAGAATGAGAGTAACGAACAAGAAAGAAAGTACTCAAGCATAATGGTAAGAAGCCTGTATACTGGGGATCTATTTATGAGGATCCCAGACGGCGTGCGTCACTTTAGCAAGACACAATTAATGTGTCCATCAAATTTAATGTTCTAACCACGTGTCAAACGTGGGGAAATGGGCGTTGCTTTTGAAGAGACACCTCATTACTGCTGGTACACATTCTCAACGGAATAAAACCATCAAACTGGGGATATATGAAAATAAGAGGGAAAAGCACAAAATAGCCTCGGCAAACTGAAGCAGCCAAAGCAAAATTAATCAGCTCGGGTTCGACAAGGGCTTAAACGACTTCAAGTAAAGCCATTTAATTCAACTAGCAGCCCGGGATAGCACCACGGCAAGAGAACAGGTTGAATGAAGTTTAAGCTAGCTAAATTCACCCACTATTTCTCGTTCACAAGAAGAAATAAACACAAAAAAGAGAGAGAGGGAGAGAGAGAAAGGATAACAAGTAAAGGAATATGTGCACCTTCATCAAAAAATAAGAGATATATAGAAAAGCTTCACTACCAAGAACTAAATTTTACTTCTACAAAAGTTCCAATACAAAGAATAGATGACAATAGTAGCCAACAGTTCATCACAGTGAACACCCAAACAAAGACTAAATTCAGGTGGCCGGTCCTTCACATCGGTAGGCTCGACAGTGGCTTCCCCAGCCGCATCCACGACTTTTGGCACCTCAATCTCTGGCATAAAAGAGTCTAGGTCAAGATCAGTGAATGATTTCTCCGCTTGGTCTTGGAAGTTCATTAAATCCTTCACAAAGGTAATAGTATTCACCTTAAGGAGCTCAGTGATCTTTTCATTTAGGGACTCCAGCTCGGCATCCTTTGCCTTTAACTCCTCGTCTTTAGCTGATGGTGTAAATCAACGTAGATGAGCAAAAGGTGCAAGTAACGTGTGATGAGCGTGGATCAGAGCTACAAGGCTCGTGTGTGATGTTGCAGTGAAAAATTGAGGGGATTAAAGGGGTGTACATAGTGAAAATATAGTAGTTCACCGACCTAGGAGCTCGGCTAGTCCATTCTTCAATTGAGGCTCTTGCTCCTTCTCCTCTATTCCTTACTCAAATATATTAAAATATGGTATATCTCGAAATTAGGGATTTTTTTCTCTTTTTTCTCGATGAGGCGTTACATAATATTTATAAGGCTGCCCCCTATTCCGTGGAATTTCAACCGAGATCTTTGCCCATTATTCATGGGATCCTCCTTGATTTTAGGAGAGAATCTTGATTGGTTGAGAGTTTCATGCATGAGGCCCAATTTTCGTAGTTATCTAATTGTTTCCTGGTTTGTTCAGCTACGATCTCTCTAATAGGAGTTTCACCCCTGGTTCTCTGAGTTCCTCGTGTCTTTCCTGACCTTCTGACCTAACCTCCTGACCCGAGCTCACAGCTAGGGCTTGTTTGAGGTTTCATCAGTTGCCCCCCAACCCTTGGTTCAAGCGGGCTTGGGCAGGGGTTGAGATGTTTTTTAAAACCGAGCAAGATTTGCACATGGTTGACCTTGGCCTGCACGGAGTTAGGCCTTTTTGACGGTTTTCAGCAATCATGGCTTCCTCGTTTCCCACGCACATTTCAGTCCACGTCTCTCAGGCTTTAAATGCTCAAACAGCTATCTAAACCGCCCTATTTCACTGTTCAACTTCTCTGCTGCTTCTCTCTTTTTGCGATTTCTTGGCTTTCTAGTTTCGAATTCTCTGACTCCTCGTTCAAGATCGAGTTCTGTAGGTTTGATTTGAAGATTCGCATTGCCCTCTTTCTTCCATTTCACTCTAGGCTGCTGTTCATTGCTCTTTTCCACCTAGGTACGCCTTTTTGTCCCTTTTTCATCTTTCCTCGTTCTGGATCCCTCGAATTTGAGGTAGTCATTGCCTTTCTAGGCCTTTCAGTTCTCTTACTTTTTGAATCGAAATTATTGTTTGTCTCATCTCCCCCACTTCGTGGACTGGTCTTCTATCGTGTGAATCCTTACTATTGGAAGCTACTGCGCTGACCCTAGGGTTATTAGGGAGTGCTTAATCAATATTCTTCCTCTCTACCGTTCTTTCAGTTTACCTTTCTCCTGTTCAGTCATGTCTATTCCTTCTAGAGTTACATTCTCCTCTGCTTCTCTCTTGGGGGAAAAATCTGCCGAAGAGGATACTGATTTAGGGGATGTAGGAGAGAAAATCAATAATTTTTTCGGTGTGGATGCTGTTGATGCCAAGAAAAATACTGAGGAACCATCTCCATCGTCTTCTTCTGTGCCCCCTAATCCTAACAAAGGTAAGGGCAAGGTGAGTGAGATAGGAGTCTCTGACAGCGCAGCGGGCACAGGGCCACTTGTAGGCATGCTGAGCTCGTAAGACCTAGTGAGGTTGACTCTTCACATGTGAGAATTCTCAATGCTCGTTACGGTTTTTCTCTTGGCGTCCAGTCCTGGTGTCCAGATAAATACACTTCATACGTTGTCCAAGTTCACAAGAGAGTATGTTTCTTTGCGGCCTCTTTTGAGAATGGCCTTCGCTTCCCTATGCATCCCTTCATCAAGAGTGTTTTGCAACACTTCAATATCTGCCCTACTCAACTCTCCTCTAATTTTTGGGGTGTACTTTTGGGTCTTCTTATTTTATTCAAGATTCATGGACTCGGGGTCCCCAGCCTTTCCTTGCTTGTGGATCTTTTTAATGTCAAGCTCACCTCATCAGAGGGTTTCTTATATATTTCCAAGCGAACCATGGCTAGGCAGATCATTAGTCACCTCTAGAGCTCCCATAAGGGTTAGAAAAAACAATTCTTTTTCGTTGGGGGCACCAACTAGGAGTACAACCCTGCTGACATGACTGATACTCTAGGTATCCCTAGAACTTGGTCCGCCCTTGATAACTTAGGTGAGCCCTTACTCGAACTGATTGAGCTCTGGTTTGGAAATTGTTGAGTCTCCTTTTTGACCTTTGCTCTCCTTGTGTTGCTTTTCAGGCATTCGACCAGAGCTTTGTGTGGAGGACAAGAGGGTAAAGCAAAAGTTGGAGAAGTGCAATTCAGAGAAGTATTCTGAGCTCATTAAGCCCTGGGTCTTAGTAACACAGGGATTCAGTCCTCCTGTGGTATCGATAGAAGCTCTATTTCCTTATCTCAGTTGTTTGGCTTGAAGACATAGAAGGTAACACTTTCTGAGTTGGTTCCCTTGCCTTCCCTTCTTTTTCCTTTCTCCTGTTTAACTTGCTCGGTCCAGATCTTCCAAGCTCCTCTATAATGAAATCTACCTCTGAGGAACTCCAGGCTATAGTTGACCTACTGAAGAAGAGTAGAAAAAGTGGCAAACGGAAGGCCGACCAGCTCTGGAAACAGCCCCGTTGACAGGGCTAAAGTGCAGAAGCTAGGAGTGCCCTCGTCTGTTGTCTTGAGCAAGGGAGGACAAACTCCCTCATCTCAATCTCTGGCCTCTTCTCCTCTTCAAGGGGCCCAGTTTGCCCCCCGAAAGACTTTCGAGCCAGGACTGGCTTCCCCCACCTCTTCTGAGATTGAGGGAGCATTGAGGCTGATTACTGGAATCAAGTCAAACTTTGCACCCCCCGGACCATCTGAGCAATCATCCCAGCTGCTTCTCCGGAGTCCCAAAGTTAAAAGGAGGGAGGGCCAGGAGACTGATGAAGATTCCTTCTTCGACAATGATGAGTTGGCTGCTAGGGCCATTTCATCCATTCTTCCTGAATTCGATATTCAGAGGGCCTCTACCATGTCTCCTGAGGCCTCTTTCTGCTCAGTTCTCCAGGGAGCAACCACTGTAAGTATTTTCACACTCGTTTTTAACTCGACATGGTTGAATTGTGCTGATCTGTGTCTTTTTCCTCTTCTTTTTTTTTTGTTCACAGATGGCTCTTCACTTGAAGAACTTGATGGGCAGGGTTCAATCTTCGAAGGACTCTGCCAAAGCTTTGAAGACATACGAGTTTAAGGTCACTGAGCTGACCTTTGACAGTGAGAGCCTCAGAGTTCCGGTGCAAAAGCTCGAGGAGCAAATGGAGAAGCAGACCTCTGACTACGAAGGTCTTCAAGCTGCTAAAGATAGAGCTAAGGAAAGAGAGAAGAATGTCAGGGATGAGCTGAGGATGACCAGGGAAGAGCTACTACTCAAAACCAATGCCTGGAACAAAGCTAGCCAGGAAGCCTTTGATGCTCGGGGCTTCCTCGAGAGCCTTAGGAAGGAGTATGTTATACTGGCTGAGGCGAACAAGGGCCTCTATGATGAGCTCGAGGTACAAAAGGAAACTGTTAAGGAGAGGGATGATATAATAGTTGAGTTGAAGGATGATGTCACCACCAAGTGGGCCTCAGGATGGCTGGCCTTTCAGTGCAAAGCGGAGAAAGCCTACCCAGACCTCGACTTTAACTTTGTCATCCCCACTAAGGAGGAGTTTGAGGAGTCTGATTCAAAGGGCGATGATAGCACCTTGGCTCCTACTGCCTCTGATAGGGCTCTGGAAGGTACTGAAATGTCCACTCCTCTAGTTGTTCCTGCTAATACGTCCTTTTCTGCTAATCTGGTAACGAGAGCTCTGCCTGAGATCGAGGCCCCAGCCTCCTCACCTGTTCTTGGCTCTTCTGAGATTTTAACTATTGCCTTGCCAAAAGGGTTGCCTGGTGAGCTGCCGAGCTCTGCCTTTGTTCCTGCTGCTAATTGCTTTCTAACACGATCTAACTCACTCTTTTAATAAAGTCTACTCTGCTCAATATGATAGCACAATCCAACTTTCTTTTCAGTGTAGTCTACTCTGGTCTAACACAATAATACAATCCGCTAACATAATAACACAATCCAACTTGCTATTCAATGCAGTCTACTCTACTTTTCTCATATCTACTCTCATTGTTTTGTGGTTAGCTGCTCGCGTACTGCTCTGTACTCTCATTGCCCCCATTGCTTTGAGGGCAACTGAGTTCTTTTGAAAGCAAAGCTGCTGGAACTGCAAGTCTGTTGGCTTCCTGAGCTCTTTTGAGAGGAAAGGAATTGAGATTTGACTTTAGGAGATTACCATGCTTGTGTTTGTTTGAAGAGAGTGTGTTGTTTGTTTGAATAGTTGGGAGCTACCTTGGAAGGTTCGTGCAGCCATACGAGCTACACTTTACTCATAAATATCTGAATGTTTGAGACCTCAGAGAGTCTTTCAGGATAGCCGAGCTCTACCGTGGACCCGTAGTTAATCTTCCATGTTATATTATAGCTTATTGCCTTGAATTTTTGCTGGACAATCGAGGGCTGTTATTGTTTGAGATGGATGAGGAGTATCAAGAGAATATTGAGGCTAGCAAGAGCCTTTCTGGAAGTTTAACCCGAAGTCCACATAAGGCTTTTTCGAGGAGATGTATCAGAAGGTCCACACAACCACACGAGTTGGTCTCTCTGGAATGGTATCTTACCTCAAATTTCGAGAGTTGAGTTCTGCTTAGGCTCACCGAGTGCTGAAAATGCTTGAGACAGATGAGGGATAACGGGAAAATGTTAAGGCTTTTATTTCCTTATGCTAATCCAACTTCACCACACGAAGTCTCTTTCTCTGAGCACTCCTAGATGCTGGCCTTGTACGAACCTCTACCAAGAAGCCCTTATTTTCATAGGGCTTTTTTATTGTCTTATTTTTGCTAAGTTACATAACTGTTTATGCTCCTCTTTCCCCGTCTTTCCTCCCCTTGAGGCAACGGGGCCCAGAGCTACCATGCATACCCCCTGACTGAGCTCCTAATTCCTCGGAGCTTGAAAACCCTTGGTGTAGACCTTCTAGAACTCCATTAGGGTCAGTAGAGCTTACTGACCCCTTGGAAATCTGATTTCATTATTGAAAGGTCTCTCCTTGTTGCTGGGTGTAAAGACTAGGGTGTGGTTGTCTTTAGTGCATTTGCTAGCTTTGCTGGGGATATGGTCCTAGCAACTGCTTATGCTCACGAAGCCTTGTTGTGTCTTAGGAATAAAGTTTCTCTTTTAGTCAGCCCAATGAAATTTGAGAAGCCTCTTTCGGGATGTGATCCAACTGTTTAAATTATTGAACCCTGTCATAACCGAGGAAAGAATCCAACCTCCTGGGCTTATCCAAGGCTGTATCAAGCCTTCCTTGGCTATTTAATGGCTCATGACCGGTAGAATCTGTCATTAACTCCTTTTTTATTGTCCATATTTTATTGTCTTCTTTAAATATATCTGTTGCCTTAATTTGGAAACTCAAAGGTCCGCCGCCTTTGGGTTCGGCGTGCTTCTTGATTCTTTAATATCTTGACTTCTTATTCCGTGGACATTCATCACCTTCGAAAGCTTTTCACCTTTGTGATCTTCTTCTCACGTCTCCCCTTTGCCTTCCTGCAACTCCAATGGCTATCCCAATCTCCCCCCTGTTCAGGGGACAGAGCTCCTGCAAAATTAAGTGGGAGTGGAAGACCTGTTACTTAGTGCCTTCGTCATTGTCACCTTCAAACTTAGTCGGGATAAAGAAGAAATTCTTTCTTGACGTGGAACTAGCTTTGCGAGCCCCATCTTTTGACGAGCCCTACAATTATCTCCCTCGAGGGGAGACTTGCTTTTTTGAGGGGGCTTTGGACATGGGGCTGTGTCTCCCCATTCATCCCATTGTTGGTTACATCTTGGCCTATTGTGGGTTATGTCCTGCTCGTCTCTCTCCCAACGGGTGGGCCATCATGATTAGTTTCTTTCTGTTTTAGCGCTTGCGTGGTGATGGAAAATTCCCCACTGTGGGACAATTCTTCTATTTTTTCAACGTCGACAAGGATGAGGTCTCGAGCTTTGTCTACTTTCGGTGGAGGCACTTCAAGCTGCGGCATCTGGTGTTTGACCTTCCTTCTCCTCCTAAGGAATGAGTCAATCATTTCTTTTATATAATGGGAGATTCTTGGAGATCCATAGAACTGCACTATAGAGAGTGCAGAGTTCCCAGATCCTGGAGGAGCTACTCTTATTTGGGTAAGTATGTCGGCAACCTGTATTTGTTCGTGTCTCTTGATGTAATCTCCTAATCGTATGAGTTAATTTGGTTGACAAGTCCTCCCAAATTGGATCTGTTAGAGGAGATGCGAATTGACCAGATGATAGAAGTTGAGCCTGTGTCCTATTTTGAGCTGGTGACATCAGATAACTTGTTTCTGTTTAGTGCTGCCGGTGCCGCTATGTACTTTGTTTCTTATCCAAATTCTGCTGATTCATGTCCTTCTGAATCTGATGAGGTTGAGGAGGTTGGTACTTCCTCTGGGAAACGCAAAAGTGGACATGCCAGTGACTCCTCTTCTTCATCTGGATCTTCTCTGGCTTCCATACTGTTCTTCTCATCTGGGCAGAGATTTGTAAATCTTCTGATAGAAGCCCAGAAGGAAAGGGATGAGCTGAAAGAAGAAAATGCCCGCCTAAAGGAGGAAGTCGCAGAGCTCAGGAGATGCTTAAAGGTCGAATAAGGATTGAGAATAACTCTTGTTACCCCCTTTGTTTTTTTTTTTCGTATTGTTTCTGGATATATGAACCTCTGTTCTTATTTGATGGCTACTGGTTCTTCTGTGGACTCTTGAACTTGTAATCTTGAATCTAGTTATATGTTTCTATTCCCGGGTTTCAGGACCCTTTTGAGTGGATTGGTAGGGTAAGTTGTGAGCTACAAAGTTCTTTTTACGAACCAAAGAGTTCATCTTGAGCTATATGGCTCTTTTTATGCCCTGAACTGTTCAAAGTGAGCTGCTGAACTCTGTTTACGAACTGAAAAGTTCATCTTTATTTTATGAGTTGAGTAGCTCATCTTTACTTTACGAGCTGAAGAGCTCATCTTATCTTTATGAGCTAGAAAGTTCATCTTAATTTTATAGGCTGAAGAGCTCATCTTATCTTTGTGAGCTAGAAAGTTCATCTCATTTTTATGAGTTTAAAAAGCTCATCATTATTTTATGAGCTAAAAAACTCATTTTATCTTTATGAGGTGGAAAACTCATCTCAATTTTATGAGCTGAAGGACTCATTATTATTTTTTGAGCTGAAGGACTCATTATTATTTTATGAGCTGAAAAACTCATATTATTTTTATGAGTTGGAAAGCTCATCTCAATTTTATGAGCTGAAAAGCTCATCATTATTTTATGAGCTGAAAAACTCATTTTTATTTTATGAGCTGAAGAGCTCATCTTATCTTTATGAGCTGGAAAGCTCATCTCATTTTTATGAGTTTCAGATCTCATCGTTATTTTATGAACTGAAAAACTCATCTTATCTTTATAAGCTAGAAAGCTCATCTCAATTTTATGAGCTGAATAGCTCATCATTATTCTATGAGCTAAAAAACTCATATTTATTTTATGAGCTCATCTTTGAGTCGGAAGCGTTATTATTATTATTTTTTTTTGCAGGCATATATAAGGGAGGGTCAAAAACTCTCAGTTTAATAGAAAGAATGATTTTATTACAGAAAAACTTACTGAAAAAACCTCTTAAGGTGTTCTGCATTCCAAGAATAAGGCAAGATTTTTCCTTCCTCAGTTTGCAGCTCATAGTTTTCGGGTCTAATAACCCTTGATATGATATAAGGACCTTCCTAGTTTGGGCCTAGTTTCCCGTAGGAAGGGTCCTTCCTCGCAAGCAGAAGCTTTTTAAGCACTAGATCCCCTACCTTATAACTTATATGCTTTACTTTCTTGTCGTAGTACCTGGTTGTCTTCCTCTGATAATGCTTTATGTGATGTAAGGTCTTGTCTCTCTTCTCATCCAATAGATCGAGGTTGAGTAGCAGCGCCTCATCATTATGCCTTGCATTGCTAAACTCAGTTATGGGCGACGAGAGCCCTATCTCCACGGGAGCCACTGCTTTAATTTCGAAAGCCAACGCAAACGGAGTTTCCCGAGTGGCTATCTTGGCTGTGGTTCTGTAAGCCCATAACACCTTAAGGAGCTACTCCGCCCATTTTCCTTTCAGTGTTTCCAACTTAATTTTCAGGGCTGTCTTTATTGTTTGAATGGTGACCCCTGCCTACCCGTTGGATTGGGGATGAGCTAGGGTCGAAAATAAATTTCTTATCTCCAGCTCGGCACAAAATTTCTTGAACTTAGGGTTATCGAACTACTTCCCATTGTCTGAAACAACTGCCCTTGGAATCCCAAACCTGTAGATTATCAACTTTCAAATAAAGTTTTGGACTTTTTATTCTGTGATTGTTGCCAAAGATTCTGTCTCTGTCCATTTGGTGAAATAGTCCACCCCAATAATGGCGAACTTACATTATCCAACCCCCGTAGGGAGGGGGTCAAGTATATCTAAACCTCACTGTTGAAAAGGCCAGGGGCTCACCACCGATGTTAGGAGCTCTAGTGGGCAATGGGGAATGTTGGCTTATATTTGACAAACTTTACATCTTTTGACCAGATCTGCAACATCTTTGAGCATAGTGGCCCAGTAGTACCCCTGCCTCAATGCTTTTCCTATGAGGGCCTGAGCTCCGATGTGATTACCACAGACTCCTTCATGGACCTCTCTGAGTATGTAGTTAGCATCTTCATCTCCCACACATTTGAGTAGAGGTGTTGAAAATCCTCGTTTGTATAGGTTTCCCTGCAAGATAGAAAATCTGGCTGACCTAACTCTTAGTTTCGCAGCTTCTTTGGGATCTTCCGGCAAAGTCCCAATTTGAAGATACCCTCTGACGGGGTCCATCTAGCTCTGTGGTGTTTGTATAGGCAAAACTTCTTCATCTTCCATGCATACAGATGATTCTACTAAATGCTCCACTAGAATTAACCTATCCAAATTCTCCTACGAAGCTGTTGCCAACTTTGTCAAGGCGTCTGCTCTTGAATTTTCGGCTCTAGGAACATGCTTGAACTTAACTTGCACAAACTTCTTGATCAATTCCTGTACCTTCCTGAGGTAGAGAACCATTTTCTCACCCTTGGCCTCGTATGACTCCTCTATTTGTTTCACAACAAGCTGGGAATCACTGCTGATCTCTAGCTGCTCTGCTTCCATTGAATGAGCAAGGTTGAGCCCAACAATGACAAATTCATATTCTACCTCATTGTTTGAAGCCTTAAACCCAAACCTGAGGGCGTATTCCACGTCTCTTCCATTTGGAGAGGTCAGGATCAATCCTGTGCCGCTTCCTTGGGCATTGACAGCTCCGTCTACCGAAAGTTTCCATACCGAAAGGTCAGGTATTAGTAGTGTGGCTTCCGCGGGTGTTACTGCAGTGAATTCTACGATGAAATCTGTCAAAATTTACCCTTTGATTGCAGTCCTTGGCTTATACCTAATATCAAATTCGCTGAGCTCTATCGCCCACTTAACTAACCTTCCTGAAGACTCTGGTTTATGCAGCACTTGTTTCATTGGTTGATCTGTTGGAACCTCGATAGTATGGGCTTGGAAATATGGTCTAAGTCTCCTAGCCGTAGTCACCAGGGCTAAAACTAGCTTCTCCATCTTTGGATATCTCTCATCTGCCCCCCTCAGAGCTCTGTTATAATAGTACGCTAATTGTTGAGCTCTGTCTCGCTCCCTAACTAGTGCTGCGCTAGTTGAGAAATCTGAGACAACTAAATAAAGAGTAAGCACTTCCCCTTTTAAGGGGCTTATCAGGACAGGGGGAGAGCTTAGGTACTCCTTTAGTGCTTTGAACGCTTCCTCACACCAGGTATCCCACTGAAAAGCCTTCTTCAACACCTGAAAGAAAGTTCGGCACTTGTCACTTGATTTGGATACTAAACGACTCAATGCGGCTATCTTTCCTGTCAGGCGTTGGATCTCTCTGATGTTGGTCGGTGGTCGCATATCCAAAACTGCCTTAACCTTTTTTAGGTTAGCCTCGATTCCTTTGTTGTTGACTATGAATCCCAGAAACTTCTTTGCTGATACTCCAAAGGCGCACTTTGCAGGGTTGAGTCTCATCTTGTACTCCTTGAGGATTTGGAACAATTTTGCTAGGTGTTCGATGTGCAACTCTGCCTTGAGTGATTTTACGAACATGTCATCGACATAGACCTCCATGGATGTCCCAACTTCTGAAATATTCTATTCACTAGGCGCTGATAGGTGGCTCCAGCATTCTTCAACCCAAAAGGCATGACCTGGTAGCAGTAAGTTCCCTGTTTAGTCACAAATGAAGTCTTCTCCTAGTCCGTTGGGTCCATCATGATCTGATTGTAACCTGAGAAAGCATCCATGAAGCTGAGGAGCTCATGCCCAGCAGTTCCATCCACGATCAAGTCGATTCGAGGTAAGGGAAAGCTGTCCTTGGGGCATGCTCGATTGAGATTAGTGAAATCATTATAGAGCTATCATTTCCCATTAGTCTTCTTGACCAGCACCACATTCGTCAACCAGGTAGGGTAGTCCACCTTTCTGATGGCTTTGGCGTGGAGGAGTTTACTGACCTCCTCGTTAATTGCCTTCTGGCGCTCTGGAGAAAAACTTCTCCGATTCTGTTTAACAGGTTTACAAATGGGATTCACGCTTAGCTTGTGTGTGATGATTGAGGGGTTAATGCCTTCCATGTCCTTTTGCTTCCAAGCGAACACCCCTATGTTCTTCTTCAAGAACTGGGTGAGTAGGTCTTTCATTTCTTTGCTCAACTTAGATCCCACGTAAATAATATGTTCAGGCTCCTCATCGGGCTAGACTGGCTCTTACTCTTCTGACGGTATGGGCCTAATGTCCAGCTCGTCTCTCATGTCAAGCTCATCTAGCTGGATAGTTTCAACCTCTTTCTGCTTCACTGAGGCCATGTAGCGCTCCCTGGCTATTCATTGGTCTCCTCGGACCATTCCAACTCCATTTTTTGTAGAAAATTTTACGACCAGATGATATGTTGAGGGGATAACCTTCATTGCGTTGAGGGATGGTCTCCCAAGTAGTATATTGTACGCAGAAGGGGCGTCAACTACTAGGAATTTCACAATGGTGGTGGCTTGACAAGGAGGGTCCCCCATAGTGAGCACGAGTTGGATGGATACCAGGGGTAGCACCCTCTCCTCTGAGAACCCCATCAAGTGAGCATTCACTGGCTCAAGCTTCTCCCTTCCTACCCCCATTTTGTCAAAGGCAGAGACTCTCATTGTCAATTAGAACTCGATGAATAGTTTGGTTTACCACAATGGCCCTTACAACCAACGGGTCATCATGGGGACACTGATAGCCTTCCAAATTTGAATCCGAGAAAGTGATGGTTGTGCTCAACCGAGGTATTTGGACACAGTGTGTACTTTCAGTGTTTCGCCAGCTCTGATCCTGTGCAGGTGTGCTTTCCTGGCTGCACTAGATTCTCCACTGCCAGCAAATCCTCCACATATCACTCTGATCTCCCCTAAGGGTTGCTGGTGCTACGCAGGGGCTTGTTGCTAGGGTGCCGGTGGTGGTGGAGCCCTGTTCTGGTTGTCGTAGGTGACAAATCGTCATAACTGTCCCCTCTGGATCAAGAACTCAATCTCCTTCTTTAGTTGGATGCAATCGTCAGTATTATGGTCATGATCCCTATGATACTCACAATATTTCGTAGGGTCTCTTTTAGACGGATCTACTTTCATTCGTGGAGGCCACCTTAGGAATTTCTCATTCTACACCTTGTGTAGGATTTGGGACACTATCGCAGTGAGAGGGGTATATTGCTGAGGTGCATACCTCGACTGTAGTTCAGGCTGCGGGGGCCTAAGCGGTCCCTAACGTTCTCCCTTCTTTTTGGGGATCGCTCTTTGTTTCTTCTAGGAAATCTATCTCTCTTTAGAGATCTGTTTATTTCCTTCTCTCTCCTGAGACTTTGGTTCCTCTTTTTCTCTTCCTTTCTCTTGTCTCTATGTGCGAAAGAGTTCCCTACCTTAGAAAGAAGAGCTTCTTCGCCGTTTATGTATTTCTCCGCTTTGGCAAGCACCTCGGCCATGCTTGCTTGGAGATTTTTTGATATGGAGAATATCAAATCTTTAGACTGCACCCCTAGACCAGCTATGAAGGCAGTGATGACGAACTTTTCATCTAGGACATCCACCTTTAACGACTCCGAATTAAATCTTTGGACATATGACCTGAGATTTTCTTGTGGTCCCTATTTCACATTCAAAAGGTGATAGCTTGGCTTTCTATTGGTTCGAGCTCATATGAAGTGGGATACGAAGGAAATGAAAAGCTCTATGAAGGAAGAGATTGAGGGCAGGGGGAGTCTGTTAAACCACGCCAAGGCTAAACCCTTCAAAGCAATGGCAAAGGCTCGACAGCGTACAGGATCCTGATACCCGTGCAATTCCATCTGGTTCTTATAAGTATTGAGGTGGTCCATGGAGTCCCTGGTTCCATCAAAGCACTTTATCTGTGGCATCCTGAACTTTTGTGGGAGGGAAAAATGCAATACCCCAGGCATGAATGGTGATTCAGTCTACTGCACCAAGGCATCCATTGTAACTGGAGCTTTACTTCTGACCGCTTCCTTCATGTGGCTGAGCTCCTATTGGATGTCCTTGAAGCGTTGCTCCCAATATTGATCCTTTCTCTCCTGCTAATAAAGGAAGACATCATTCTTCTCACCTTCATGGTTTTGACTTTGTACTTCCTCATTGTGGCCGTTCCTAGGGGTAGTTGGGGAACCTACCCCAAGGTCTGGTTATTATCTCCCTCTTCGTTGTCTTCTCTGAGTGGATCAAGGTGTTGTTGATCCTTGTAGTGTGGACTGTTTTGACCTTCTTGGGGCGGACGTGCCTCCAATGGGCACTGTAAGAGCTTCAAGAGTTCCTCATTTTGCTTTATCAAGCACTGATTAACGAGGCGAAGGGCCTCCATCTCGTTATTTATGGGGGAATTTCCCATGGGAGGATCTGTCTCTGGGACATTCTTGGGCTGTCTGCCATTGGTGGCTCCCTATTGGTCCTGCATCCGAGATGAATTTGTTTGGCATCTGCTTATGTTTCGTCTTTGATACCATCAGTCACTGAAAGATCAGCTTATTTGTAACACGAATAGTCGTTCCCACAGACGGTGTCAAACTGATGGTGTAAATCAACGTGGATGAGCAAAAGGTGTAGGTGGCGTGTGATGAGCGTGGATCAGAGCTACAAGGCTCATGTGTGATGCTATAGTGAAAAACTGAGTCGATTAAAGGGGTGTACAAAGTGAAAATATAGTAGTTCACTGGCCTAGGAGCTTGGCTAATCCACTCTTCAATGGAGGCTCTTGCTCCTTCTCCTTTATTCCTTACTCAAATGTATTACAATATGGTATATCTCAAAATTAGGGGTTTTTTTCTCCTTTTGCTCGATGAGGCGTTACATAGTATTTATAAGGTTGACCCATATTTTGTGGGATTTCAACCGAGATCTTTGCCCATTATTCATGGGATCCTCCTTGATTTTAGGAGAGAATCTTGGTTAGTTGAGAGTTTCATTCATGAGGCCCAATTTCCGCAATCATCCAACTGTTTTCTGGTTGGTTCAGCTACGATCTCCCTAAGGGGAGCTCCATCCCTGGTTCTCTGAGTTTCTCGTATCTTTCCTGACCTCTTGACCCGAGCTCACAACTAGGGCTTGTTTGAGGTATCATCAACCTTCAACTCAGCATGTTTTCCCTTTAGAGAATTCTGGTGGTGGGCATCCAGGTTTGCATAGACTCTTTTTTAGCTTAGACATCAAGTCTACCACTTTCTCCTCAGTCGTACCTTTCCTCGCATTAGCAATGTCACAGCGTCTAGGGCAATCCCCAGCTCACACTCTTTTGCAGCCAAATAAGCCCTGAGCTGCTGCTCTGTAAGTTTGAGCCTCTCTAATTCTGCATGCATGGGAGCCTACTCGGAGGATTGGCCCACTAATTGAGTTGAAAGACGATTGTAATGGAGCTCTATTATCTTGATGCATGCCAAGGACTGACAAAAAAGAAAACCATCAACGTAAATAAGAAATAAGGGGACCCAGAGAAGATATTCAAACAAGGCAGGTGCAAATACGGAGTGCCTCAGCCAGGCCTTGGATGACGTTCCTCCCAAAGTTGAACTGCATAGCCACCTCGGGATTAGAAGTTAGGACCAGCTTGACTAAAGCCTCCACAGCAGCCGCGGGATCACACATGAACCCACTACCTTGGGCGATCATCTGAGGAAGATTTAGTTCACTTATGTTCCTTTCCAGCAAAGTTGGTGAGGGAGAGCAGGAGCCGTCTCTAGCAGCTTCACCCTTTTGGACGGGGCATGCTCTTGGATGGTGACTTAGTGATTTTTTCCCCTTCTGCCTTGTGCCCTTCCCCTACAGACGGTTCAGAAAACAGAGAAGACGGAATATTGCCCCCATGAAAGGACAAGTCCACATGCTTCTGCTCCAGGTTAACATCTTTCGGAACCAACTACTCTTTGAAATGAAGCTTAGAAGCCTTTACCTAGGGCCATGGGAGCCCAGGATGATCCTATTCGGGATATATACCAGCTTGGTCCCAGCAAGCTCAATAGCAAGTATCTAATCAGAAATAAGAAGCTCGATGCAGGGCAGATCTCAAGTAACCCCGGTCGCGCCAAGTGGTCAGGAACCAAGGGCATGTCTGACGATTCTAATGAACAAATATTCCTTGACAAAGGGAATGTCGCATACATTCCGTTTCAAGAATCTTGGGCACGGAAGACGTTAAGTTGGCAGATCCCGCTACAAGACAAAGGAGGGGGAACACAGAATTTGCCAAAGGAAGAAGTGTAAAAACGCTAGAAAACTAGGTGTATAAATCGAAGATGAAGCTCCTAGAAAAAAGAGAGTTCCAGAGTATTATCTAAGAAATATTGTGTAAAAAGGCTCCCAATAAAAACTCAATGTAAAATAGTCTTTCAACTTAAGTAAACCACGTATACCTATAGTTTGATTTAACATTAACACTTACTTCCTCATTGTTTTAAGTATTCCCAAAGTCCCCAATGGGCTTTACCTCACAATTGTTTTATATTTAGGTAGAGTAATTTCAAGCACCATTACAAAGAATTTATTTATGTATTTAAAAATTTATCTTCTATTATAACCCTTATTTTGTAAAAATTCAGGATATCACATGTTAAGTGGGGAGCTGGGAATCATTGACCAAGGATATTTTTTTTGAGGAAAGAAAAATTCAAGTGTTAATAGTCGTACATACGATGTCACCATGGAGACGACCAGTGAGAAGTCTCTCGATTCTCAAGGTTTTGCCTTTTGTGTCATGACATTCCTTTGGTTTTTGTTTTGAAAAATAGGAGGGCCCCACTTGCATGACCCTTGTGATCATAATCAAAGTCAAACTAAAAGTGTAAGAGGAATTAATGAAGTATTGGTTTCTTTTTAACTCCTTAAAATATGGACAAGCAAAAGTCCTGTGACTCATGACATTATGCAATATAAAAAATTAAATATTAATAATAATATTTATATTTTAAATTGTAGTTTAATTATGTAATTAAAATTAAAATGAACAGAGATAAAATATGAGAGTGATGAGGGAGAGAGAAGTAGATGTAGATTATTGGAGTTGTCAATCATTAAAGAGTGTGTTATTTGAATTATTTGATATTGAGGGCCGTATAAAAAGATGATGTTTTTGATAAAAAAAAAAAATTGTATGATGAATTTTATGACATTGAGTCAAAGTAGATAAAAATTGAATTAATCTTGACCATTGTTGTGCTTTTATAAGTTAAAAATTTAATAATCCTATATGTAATATTAGATAGATAGTTGAGTTTGATAATTAACCAGATTTTGATTCAAATTTGATCTAAATTTAACTTAATTTAACTTTAATTTGGTCATATAATGCTTTGCGGATACAAGTTTGTATATATTAAGAACATATACTATACCTGAACATATGATTAAGTGATCAGTCGATGGAAAAATTTTAGCTCTAATTCAGTTATTCTTATGGGAGCAACTTGGATTTTTGAATTGGGTTTGTAGTTTTAATTGATTGACATATAGGCTACGAAAATAAATCGTTACACAATTTGATCGGATTTTTAGATTATCAACCGAGAAGAGTCGACTCTATTATTATCTGTTTGTAGGCTAAACAATAACCAAATAAAATTAGATTCAAATGAAAAATAGGAAAAATATGAGGATGGACCATGCAAGTGCAAATGTCATAGCTAAAGCCTAATAATAACCTGATAAAATTCCTAGCATGGCCTTAGTGATGACATTTGCTAAATTTCAATTTTTAGTAGATTTAGATGAAAATAAAATTAATTTGAATACTGAATCGGAGTTCAAAGTAAGATTGATTGAAATTCGATCCATGGAAAGGCCTACTAATAACCTGTCTTGAACTAGAATGCATATATTAGACCTATTATAAGTTGTAGTTATTATGAACGAATTGTGCAAGTTCAAATGTAAATGTCGTAATGTAGGCTATGCCAATAAGCTTATGTGGTGAAGGTCAAAATAAAGTTAAAATAAAAAAAAAAGAAAAAGAGACAGAGAGATTCCACACCAAGATGAAGAATAAATAAATGAAAAAAAACCCATTATTATAATTTTTGAATAAGGTCAGAAGGGGGCTGGTGGCTTGTCCAGCTTATCCCTTCTGATGCGCAAGTCACTTGCTTAAAGAGAGGGTAAGAGTTTTACTGTGCATTTTAGTAGTCCCATCAAGTCAAGTGGATGAGCTCTCATAGGGTAATCGTTAGTGAGCTATCATTATCTTGAACCACGCAAGTATTTGGCTTGAGAGAGGTCAACGGCTCCCCGAGGTCTAGCCTTACAATGACTATCATGCCTGAATGCCGAGCACTCAATGTACATCCCTCAACATTTAATGATCTCTACAAGGTATTTATTGAACTATGTTGAACAATCATTGCACTGACACTGAACATTAAGTTTATGTGCCCCCAAAAATTTACGTTAGCGAGAGTCATGTCTTTATTCGGATTTGTTAAGGTTCAAAGTGGAATCTAATGTGACTTATCTTCAAAAGTAATTCATTGCGTCATGGGGCCCCACACCCTTGCCTAACGTTAAATGCTCTGGCTCGGAATGCATCTTTCCCTCTAGTCTGCTAAGGCATATTTCTAGAGATTCCCTCCTCAGGGCAGACCAGTCGTCTCGGTGTTTCATTGTTCAAGATCACGTATGATAAAAATAATTGTATAATGAATTTTATACCAATGAGTCAAAGTAGATAAAAATTGAATTAATTTTGACCATTGTTGTGCTTTTATAAGTTAAAAATTTAATTTTTAATAGGTCTTTAGTCCAATGATACTCTTATCTTATAAATATTTTGTCTTCTTAAGGTCAACGGTTCAAGTTTCCCTACCTCTTCCCCTCCCCCTCCCACCACCAAAAAAAAAAGAAGAAAAAAGAATATGTAATATTAGATAGATAGCTGAGTTTGATAATTAACCAGATTTTGATTCAAATTTGATCTAAATTTAATTTAATTTAACTTTAATTTGGTCATATAATGCTTCTTGGATACAAGTTTGTATATATTAAGAACATATATTATACTTGAACATATGATTAAGTGATTAGTCGGTGGAAAATTTTTAGCTCCAATTTGGTTATTCTGATGGGAACGACTTGGAATTTTGAACTAGGTTTCTATTTTTAAATGATTGGCATGTGGACTACAAAAATAAATCTTTACACAATTTGATTGGATTTTTGGATTCTTAATTGGGAAAAGTTGACCCAGTTATTATCCGTTTGTAGGCAAAACAATAACCCAATTAAATTAGATTCAAATGAAAACTAGGAAAAATATGTGGATGGACCATGCAAGTGCAAATGTCATCGCTAAGATTGATTGAAGTTTAGAGTAAGATTGATTGAAATTCGATCCTATGAAAGACCTACTAATAACTTGTCTCGAATTGGAAGGCGCATATTAGACCTAATTTAAGCTGTAGTTATTATGAAGGAACTGTACAAGTTCAAATGTAAATATCATCAAGTAGGCAATGCCAATAAACTTATGTGGTATAGGTAAAAATAAAGTTTAAAAAATGAGAGACTCCACACGAAGATGAAGAATAAATCTATGAAAACAAAACACATTATTATAACATTGGAACAAGGATAAAAAGGGGACCAAAAACTTGTCCGACTTATCTCAGCCGATGCCTAAGTTAGTAGGTGCTTAAAAAACGGATTAGACTTTTACAGTGCTAGGTTGGTTATGAATACGTACTTGAGACCTAACTAATTAGGTTATTTATACCTTGAAAAAAGATGCCATGGCATTTTAAAAGTCACATCAAGCCAGTTGGAGGAGCTCTCATAGGGATAATCATTAGTGAGCTACCATTATCTCAAGCCGTGTAAGTACTTGGCCCGGGAGAGGTTGGTGGCTCCTTGGGTCTAGTCTTGTAATAATTATCCTATCTAAGATTCAAAACACTCAATGCAAGTCTTCTCAGCATTTAATAACCTTTGCATGACATTTATTGAACTGATGTTGAATATTCATTGCATTAACATCGAACATTAAGTTTAAGTGCCCCTGAGAAATCACGTTAGTAAGGACCATGTTTTTGTTTGCATTTTTTGAGATTCCAAGTGCAATGGAATGAGACCTATCTGCAGAAGTAATTTCTTGCGGAAGGTGGGATTCACACACTTGCCTAGCATCAAATACACGGGCCTGGGATGCATCTTTTCCTTTATTCTGCTAGAGCATATTCCTCAAGATTCTCTCTTTGGGGCTGACCAATCACGTTGGTGTTTCACTATTCAAGGCCACGCTATACAAGAGTCATTTTGTGTCTCGTCAAATATTATTAGTGCCTCATCAAATATTTTTGCCTTGGGCCGTCTCTGTGTTAGGCTGCCCTATTTTGACGGAATTTAACAATAAGATTGAATAAGAACAAACGTGTTATTCAGGGGCGGAACCATCCTTTATCTAGGGTGGATAGGGCACATGCCCCCCTCAATTTTTTTTTTTTTGTTTCATATTAAATATATATTTTTTTAAATAAAATTTAGACATATTTAATTATATCCACTTTAATATTGTGTTTTGGTGATATTGATTTGAATAGACCCATACCTAAATGATTGTTAATTTTTTAAATAATATTATTAAAACATAATTTAAGGACCTAATACAATGTGATATTAAGTATAATAGTGAATATTAATATTTAATAAACTCTATTATCTATCTAATGGTCATAAATCAATGAGTCTTCATCAATTAAATCTCAAATTAGGTACAACTAATATAATTATTAACTTTTAGACATATTTTAGATATGTCCGAATATGTTTTGAATATATTGATGTTATTTTATAATTTTTTTAAAATTGTAGGATTATTTCGTTATTGTATAAAAATGTATGTTGTTATGTAGTAAACTATAGGATCATAAATGAAAGATTGTTACCCCGATTTTATATATAAAAGAAATATTGTTGATAAAATTAATTTGTAACTCTTTTAAATAATAAAAACATATCAGAATCAATTGTAAGTAACAATAATTAGTCACATTCTCAATAAGAAGTTTTAATTATTATTTTTTTATTTATGAGTTTATCGATTTTTAATCTTTTATGTTTAAAAATAATTAAATATAATTTAGATAAATATAAATTTATGAAATTTTATGGTCTATTAAAAAAAATTAAAATGTGGTAGTGTGCCCACCGTAAAATTTTTTTTTGACTCTGCCCTGATGTTATTCAAGAGTGTTTTTATGTGTATATAATGAACTTTCTTTTATAAATAAAGAAATTTGAATTTTTTCTGATTAAATTTTAGAGTTTGACTTTGGTACAAAAGGAGGCATGACACTCTAGTTTATCACTTTTTGGGGCAAAATATAGTTTTTTGGAGTCAATGTACAACAAAAAAATATTAGTATTCATTATATGATTTATGACTTCCAACCTTTTGGAGTGTTTGCGATCCAAAAAATCTAATAAAACATTATAACTTCTAAAAAATTATATTTTGTGGGGTCATGTCACCGTACTGAAAAATAATTTTTTGATATCATATCTCTACTTTTTAACTAATAGAAATATGTAATGCATACAATTTTTTTAGTTAATGGTTGCAAACCATCTAATTCAAAATTGATTACAAGATTAATGAAGGGAAAACACTGAAATTACCAACTTCAATGCTGTAGTCCGTAGCCATACCCTGTTTTGTGATTTGATACATGAAAAACTCGTAAGTACCACAGACTTATTTTAAATTAAATTTGTTGAATTCGAAATTTCCAGACGGAGTTGTTGGACCTAATCCTCAATAGACTTTGATTGTTGAACGAGCAATATTGCTATGCTTTTCAAAATATATCCCAAAAATTTTCTCCTAAATGTTTATGCACCACACATTAGATAAACAAAAAAAAAAAAATTTGGACTCGACGATATGTTTTTGAAAACATAGCATTTCTCTAACCGAACTTCAATATAGAGGAGATTTTTAACGATATTTTGTTGAGAAAATAAAATTTCAATTATTAATAATTGTAATAAGTATGGTGTCAGACATGCAAATATAGGGTTTAATGCTCATACCGTGTTAACATGTAATATCACTAATTAATAATAAAACACTAAATAAAATTGATGAATCATATTATTCTAATATGTAATTTTTTTTTTTTTTTGAAGCTGTGGAGGGAACCTCAGTAAGTTCCTACCTGGTTTACTAATAAAACAAGTACTCGACATGTCTGTCCTTGGCAAATGGACAATACAATCAGGTTATTCATCAAGAATAACTGCATATTAGATGTAGTTATTAGATGGAGTAATTTTTGGTAGTTATTATAATAATAAAATTCACAAAGTTCACACGGTAGCATATAATTGATCGAAGACACCACTTGATATTGAAACGTCACCGGCAAATTGAATATTTTCTGGCCAGACACGGAGACGACCACCGAAGAGTGTGTGGACTCTGGAGGTTTTCTGCTTGTTTGGCCAAAATATTGTATAAGAGATGTGGATCCAATCCTAAAAGACTATATGGGCTGCGTGTAATTAGCAAAATTGCTTGTTTAAGACGAAAATGGGCAAAGAATGCTAAATTCAATATTCTTCAAGGATTGACCAAAAAAAAATGTTCTACAAGGGATATCAATAGAGCTGTTAAGAGAGATTGAAATACTTGAATAGAAAGAGATTCCTATTTGAACTAACACAAAATCATGATTTTTTTGAAAATAAATTTAAAAGAAGTATTCCTAGCTTTAATACACAAAAGCATCATATATAAGCTGTTAATACCGAACTGAACTTCTAGTGTAGACCACACACTTCAATACAGAGCTTTCAAAGTTGGACCCTTCATAATATCCCAACACATACCTCAAAGAAATAGCTTTAATGCATTCTAAATGACACTCAATGAGTACCATGGTAGTTGAGCTTAAATATGACTCTTAACAATGAAAATATAACAACTATTTTCGTCCCTATTAATAGGGATATGAGGTTTGACACTAGTTTGACACCACTTGATATTAATACAATATTTGTTTCTTTCAACTCCTTATAATATGGAGAATACAGTATTAAATTTGGATTCACGTTTTATTTCATTTGAATTTGAATTTAATTTAATTTTATTATATCATACTTCAAAGATACAGATTTTAATAAATTAATAACGGACCTTATACCTGAATATATACTTATATGAAAAAATTATGTGATCATTCAACGACATTGATTTGAATAAAAAAAAATTAAATTGGTCAAATTCAGGTGCAATTTAGTTATTACGATTGGGGCGAGTAGGATTTCCGAATTAGATTTCTAGTTTTGATTAATAAGAAAATGCACTACAAAAATAAGCACTCTTAGAATCTAGGGGCCTATTTGGTTTGCATACCAAAAAACAGTATCTGAAAATTATTTTTGAGAAAAATTTTAAGAAAGTGTTTTTAAAAATTTTTAGATTACAAAATTTGTTTGGTTATATATTTTTGAAAATAATTTTAAATAACAAAAATTATAACATTTGTTTGGACCATAATTCACAATTTTCACCTCTCTTCAACTCTCTGTCTCTCTCTCTCTTTCACTGTGTATCACCCAACACCCACAACCGAGAAGCACCATCAACCCAACACCCATAACCACCACCAACCCACAACACACAACCACCACCAACCCAAACTGAGAACCACCCAACACCCACAACCACCACCAACCCACACCGAAAACCACCCAATACCCACAACCACCATCACCACCCAAACCGAGAACCACTCAACAGATCGTGCCAAAAACGAAAAATCAAAATCAAACCAAGTAGACCCAAAAAATGGTATCATCTATTGTAGCAGATTTATTAGCTAGAGCTATTTTGTAGCAAATCTGTTATAGTATTGAAGGGATAATGGAAAAATCAAAACAAAAATAAACACCAGAAAAATCATGCCAAAAACAAAAAAAAAACATAGATCTATGGCTTACTTGAGTCGGAGAAGATGATCTACGGTCGTCGGAGAAGACAAAGTCATCGGAGAAGACGATCTACAGAAGACAAAGTCGTCGGAGAGTGTAGCCGTTCGGGTTTTGCCAAAGTAGAGAGAGAGAGAGAGGCCAAAAAAAAAAAGAGACAACAGGCTAAAAAATACCTTTTATAGGAGGACCTTCTTTGTTGCTAAGAAGGTTTGAAAGACAGACCTCTTTAACGAGCAAAACTTGTCTCTGTGTTTTCAAAATTTTCAAAGAAAACTCCGAAAATAAGATTAACTTGTTTTCTATTTTTTTGCTCCGATTCTCATTTTTTCTCAAAATTTTGAGAACAAATATGCTAAACAAATAAGTTTTGGATGTTTTTAAAATTTTGAGAACAAAAAACAGTTGTCGGAACGCAAATCAAACACCCCCTAGATCTTTCCAGTCTTTTTTGTCTAATTTTTTTTTGGCGGATCATGCACTATTATTGAGTGAAGGGCTCAATTGTATACAATTAATCTCACTTCAATGTATGGTAGATGATCTGTTTAAAAAAAATTGAAGAAAAAATATGAGAGGAAATACCACTCTGCCATCTTAAATTAGAATGCATGTATTAGACTCATTCAAAGCCGTTATTATTATTACTATTATCTTAAATTAGAATGCAAAATCTTCTTTTCAACTTGTAATGGATGTATACAATTGCAATACTGTGAAGGCAACAACATGAGACATACAAAATATAGTTGAAGGGGTCAAAGTGTAAATTCCTATAACTAACTTTTTCAAAGCACTATGAGTCGAACTTTTCAATTTTTAATTTGAGAAGTTTGGTCAGTCAAACTTTCTTCTTTTTTTTTTTTTTTGACGATTACGGCTGTTTAAGTCAGTTTTTGCATAAGTCGATTAATCTCTTTCCTGGTCCGGGCAATGACAGACAATTTATACTAGGACTAAAATTTTCATGAAGGTTAAATCCCTCATGGCCTGACTTTTAAGAGTTGCCCAAGGTCAAACTCATAATATTCGAATTTACAGTTCATGTCTATTATCACTTGATTTGCTTTGGATTAAATATCTGCCAACCTTTCATTCAGTCCGAGTTGTAGACCCCGATAAACTAAATGAATCACTCAAATTATAATATTATCCGGAACACGGTTTGTTGACAATCCAGCCTACGTTTCTTGATCGACTTTTAGACCAGTCAAGCACCAACCCAAACAACCCCCCTCCCCCTTCTTTCTCACACACCCAAAAAACAAATACACCAGAAATTTTGCCTCAAGTACTATAAATAGCTCACATTTACTCATCTTTTATCCACAAAATCATTGACAAACCAAGGAATCAAAATGAAAATCCCAAGTGCTTCTTTGCTCTCACTTCTCCTTTTCCTCTGCTCAATTTCATGGGCAGCTTCAGTTGATACTCGTGAACATTTTCTTCAATGTCTTTCCCTCAAACTTCATGACAACACCACAAACCCCCAGGTGATTTACACACCAACAACCCTTCATATTCATCTATCCTACAATTTTTCCATTCAAAACTTGAGGTTTGCCTCACCTGGCAGCCCACGGCCTTTAGTCATAATCACACCGTTGGAGGAATCTCATATTCAAGGAGCTATATATTATAGCCGAAAACAAGGTATAGAGATTAGAGTTCGAAGTGGAGAACATGATTATAAGGGCCTTTCCTTCTTTGCTAAAGTGTCGTTTGCCATTATTGATTTGACTACTATGCGAGCAATCGATGTGAATGTTGAAGATGGCACGACATGGATTCAGTTAGGTGCAAGACTTGGCGAAGTATACTATAACATTGCAAATAAGAGTAAAACTCTTGGCTTTCTAGCAGGTCATTGTCCTACCGTGGGCAATGCTGGACATATCAGTGGCGGAGGCTATGGTTTGTTGCTACGTAAATATGGTCTTGTTGCTGACAATGTCATTGATACTCAATTAGTTGACGTCAATGGTAGAATTCTTGATAGAAAATCCATGGGGGAAGATCTCTTTTTGGGCTATCAGAGGAGGTGGAGACGGTAGTTTTGGAGTCGTTTTAGCATGGAAATTGCAATTAGTTGTTGTCCCAGAAACTGTGACTGTTTTCTTAGTAAACAAGACTTTGGAGCAAAATGCAACCAAACTTGTTCATCGATGGCAATATGTTGCAGAAAAAATTGATGAAAACCTCTACCTCCGGGTTTTTCTTTGAAGTGTGCTTTCCAATGGAAAAAGAACAATGTCAGCTTCATTCGATTCCCTGTTTTTGGGTGGAGTTGATAGCTTACTGCCATTAATGCACCAAGAATTTCCTGAGTTGGGTTTAGTGAAAGAAAATTGTATTGAGATGAGGTGGATAGAAGCGGTACTCTATTTTGCTGGTGGACAATCACTTGATGACTTGATAAATAGGACGTATCCATATACAAGTAACTATAAGTTAAAAGCAGACTACGTGAAAGAACCCATTTCTGAACATGTGTTGAAGAGATATGGAAAAGGTTTTATGAAGAAGACATTGGTGTGCCTGTGATGGTGTTGAGTCCTTATGGCGAAAATATGAATGAGATCTCAGAATCTGTATTACCTTTTTTGCATAGAACTGGGATCAAATATGATATTGTATACCAGTCGGGGTGGCAGGAAAAAGGGATAACAACTTCAAAGAGGCACTTGAGTTGGATTCGAAGTCTTTACAACTATATGACTCCTTATGTTTCCAAAAATCCAAGATTAGGATATGTCAATTACAGGGATCTGGATTTAGGAGCCTACAACGAAGGTAAGACTAGCTTTGCATAGGCAAGCATTTGGGGCGTTAAATATTTTAAGAACAACTTTGACAAATTGGTGTACGTGAAGAAGTTAGTTGATCCCGAGAATTTCTTCAGACATGAACAAAGCATTCCTCCTCTATCCTCGCAATGGATAAAGGGATTTGGTCATCATCCTCAAGTTGGAAGGGACTCTCAGTAAAAAATTCATTGCTAACCCTACAAGCAAGTGTCTACTAGCAGCCAATTACAATTGTTGTGTATTGCTTTTGTATTTTTTGTAGTGTTCCATTTTCCAGAGATTATTATTTTCTTTCCTCTTGTTCTTTTTCCCCCGAAAGACAAGGGGCAAATTTCAAGTTGATCAATGCTTTCGTTGGACTTAAATGAAATTTGAAATTCCATTGTTGCCTAATATCTTATAGTGACATTGTGACCAATACATCTTTGTGCCTTCCAAGTCCATAGCCGTACTAAGTCACTGAAATATGATAATATGACCTTGTCCCTCTAAACAAATCAGAAAGGCATGAACTGAAGGGTCTATAGAGCCCTAAGTCACCCTTAATAATTTGAATGCAAGTAAATCTTATTCTGAAGTGAGGATTACTATTAAATGCTTTCAATCTATGGAGAGAGAAAGAGAGAGAGAGAGAGAGAGAGAGAGAGAGAGAGAGATTGTACTAAACAAATATCTTTTGCTTTCTACCCAATCAAAAAAAAGCCGTTAGCTTAGTTAGGATAGTGGATACAAAAAATGTTTCATTTTAAAATAATTCTAACAAAATGGGGTCTATTTTGTAAAAATGCATTTTTTTTAGTTCGATCGCAGTAGAACTATCTAGTTACAAGAGTTCAATCTTAGAGAAACATAACTGATCATGGTCTTAACACAATCGAGCAATGATGTAGATTTAAAGTGCTCTAAATGGTGGGATTAGAATCAATCTGAGCTTCAAGGCTCTTGGGAATAAGATTTTTTTGAATAATTGGGGAGGGGGTCGTACAGAGTATTTATAGTGGTTTACCAGCTCGGGAGTTCAGTTAATCCACTCTCAAGGGAGTCTCTTGCTCCTGAATATATTAATCAATTGCATGTGGTTTACATAAAGTACTTTGCTAGGCTACAATGGCTATATGCCTTCTTCTTTTTTTTTAAGGGCTTTGCCTCTTATTTATAGATGCCCCTAGGGTTTGCTTGATCTGGGGCGAGATCCTCACCCCTTAGCTATAACTGTTCCCCCTTATTGTGCAACGAGACTTGTGCTAGTTGGGTGATTGACACAAGAAAGATGAGGGACTTGGTGGGATACATCTATCCTTTGAACAAACTTCCGTGAGGTATGAATATAAGGAGTTGAGGTCTAAGGTTGAGGTCCACATGTGATGCTGACAAGCTGAGCTCCCGAGCTGGCTGACTTGGGGAGCCGAGCTCATCCTTAGATATGTTGTGGTACCATCAGTTGCCCCCTAGTTCCTGGTTAAACAAGTCAATTTGGGCAGGGACTATGCCAAGAGCAAGGTTGCTGGGGTCGACCTCGATTTTTGTATGATGGGACTTCCTTCTGACGGTTGTGATGGTCGTGTAATCATGCTTTCTCTATTTCTTGTGTACGTCCCTTATTTTGAGTATCAACATTCTCCTATTTTTAAATGCGATTGCATACAAAATCGTCTTTTGCTTCTTTGGACCCTCTTCACATTTTGTCTCTTGCCTCTGCTTTTCTCTCTATGAATTTGTCTTCCTAATTTGGCTAAAGGTCTAGGGTTTTCAAAAAAATCCCCCATTTCTCTGAAGGCTTTACGTGGCTAACCTAATCCGTTCAGATTTTCCCTTGGTTCTTGGTTTATCGATCATTCTCATCTAGGTACGTCCTTTGCTCTATTCCTTCTTTTTTTTCTTTCATCCTAGATCCCTCGAATTCAATGTGGTTTTTTAATTTCTGGACTTTCCTCTTTTGTTACTTTAGGAATCAAGGTCTTACCTTGTCCTCTCTTCTTGGAACCTTATTCTACCGCCCGAGTCTTTCTCTTTGGTCGTTGGTGTCTCGACCCCTGGGCCCTTAAGGATTGCTTTACTTGTGTCCCCCTCTTTATAGTTCTTTTAGACTTCTTTTCTTCTGCCCAATTATGTCTACCTCTTCCGAATCTATAGCCTCCTTTGTTTCCCTTATGGGCGATAGGTCTCTTGATGTAGAGGAGGATTAGTTGGGGGATGTTGGTGACGAAATTAACAACTTTCCAGGGGTTGAAGCCATAGAGGAGGTGGAGGTACCTTAGATTTACCAGGGTCTCCTTCGAGTTCCAAGTGATCTCGAAAAGGAAAGGCCAAAAAGAGTTCAGGTAACACTAAGGTCTCCGAGCATGCTCTTCGTGCTTCATACCTCATTAGCCCCAGTGAGGTTATGCCTCCTCATATGAGTGTTTTTTTCCTTAAGGTTTGGTTTTCCCAAAGGCATGCACTACTGGATCCCTTCTACTGACATTAGGTATGACTCTAAGGTCCCTGAGAAGGCCTACTTTTTCGTAGCTTCTCTTGAGAATGGGCTTAGGTATACATCTCTTCATGAAATCTGTCCTTCAACATTTCAACGTATGTCCTGTGCAGATCTCCCCCAATTTCTGGGTTGTCCTGGTAGGCCTCCTCGTCTTCTTTAAGAAAATAACATCGGTACCCTTTCAGTTCCCTTGCTCATGAAATTCTTCAACGTTAAATTCCAGCTTGATGGCTTTTTATATATTTCCAAATAGGTGAAGACCCCAGCATTGATTACTGACCTGCCCAACTCTCACAAGAACTAGAAGAAACGGTTCTTCTTTATGTCAGATAAGGAATGGGAGTTTAATCTAAGTGATGTCAATGACACTCTTCATGTGCCACGCTCTTGGTCAGATCCTGAAAACCTAGGTGAGTCCTTATTTTGGGCAGGCTCAACACGCCTCATCTTATTATTTTATTCGTTGACCTCATTCCCTTGATTAGTTTCAGGTATCCGCCCTGAGCTAGGAGTCGAGGACAGGCTTCTTTTGATAGGGCTCAAAGATTGTAGCCCCGAGAAGTATTCTATGTACTTACCAAGCTAGGGTTTATCCCTCCTGAGATGACTGTAAAGACTCTTATCCCTATTTTCGTTGTTGGTACAGAGGAGGTGGAAGGTAACATTTCCCCCTTTCCTTCTATCCTTAACTTCTACTTTACTTCTTTCTTCTTTTGGATCTGTTTGCTTCGGGTTTCTAGGTTCTAGCTCAATGGGTCCAAGTTCAAAAGCTTTAAGGGAGAAGGTTAACCTACTAAGGAAAGGCAGAAGTGGGGAAAAACGTAACGCGGATGTCGGATCAGGAAGCAACTTGGCCCCTCTCACCAAGGTACAGAGAACAGAGGTGCCTTCTGTTTCTTCCCCCCTTCCCAAGTGGTTTTTGCTCCTCCACTGAGCTCATTAGATGTCGTTTGGACCTCAATCCTCTAAGAGACCTTTCCTTCCTATTCAGGAGGAGTTCTTAAGCAAGCTAGGACGTCAGCATCTCCTTCTTCGACAGAGGTTGAAGGGGCTTCAGAGTCTGTTGCTTGTATTTTAATGGACCTCCTCCTCTTAATCCTGTCAAGAAGATTCATCGCTTGCTGGTTGAGGGTGTGAAGGTCGAGAAAGGCAAGGGTTCATTTACCGACAATATGAGGCTTGCTGCTAAGGCCATCACCTCAATAATCCCTGAGTCCAATATTCAAAAGGTTGCCTCTATGCCCCTCTCTTCTTGTGTTACTACTGCCTTGTATGGAGCTACTTCGGTAAGCTTCTATTTCTCTAAGTTTCATCCTGTGTTGTTACTTTGTGCTGATTCTAACCCTTGGTTGTATTTTCCACCAACTAGCTATTCATGTGAGTGCTCTAACGAGTAGGATCAGGGATTTGGAGAGTTCAGCCCAGGCGTTGAGGGCTTTTGAGCTCAAGGCCGCTGATTTGGTTTTGTCTAATGATGACCTCAAGGCTCAAGTGCAAAAGTTACAAGCGCAAGTGAAGAGGTTGTCATCTGCTAACAAGGATTTGGAGGCTGAAAAAGGAAAACTTAAGGATAAGGTCAAGAACACCAAGGAGGAGCTCAGGTTGAAAACTGGAAACTGGGCTAAAGCTTACAAGGAGGCCTTTGAGGCCTTAGAATCTTATGAGGCCATGAAGAGAGAATATGACATTATAGCTGAAGTGAATGATACTCTGCAGAGAAAGATTGAAGTTAAGAGAGTGTAAAAAAGAAGGATGCTTTGATTGTCAAGTTGGAGGATAATGTTACCACCAAGTGGGCCACTGGGTACCTTGATTTCCAAGACCAAGCTATACAGAAGTACCTAGACCTAGACTTTGAATTTTATCCCCCTTTGGATAAGGAGGAGGTGCCAATCGCTAAGAAAGAGGATGAGGTTTTGGCTCATTCTGCTTCTAAGCTAGTTTTGGCCCCTGAGATTGCTGAGGTATCTGCCGAGGTCCTTGCCCGTGTGGTTTCTTCTGCTTATGCTACTTTTGCAGCTCTTGACCCTGCTCCAACCTTCTTCTGAGATTGCTGAACTGCTCGTCGTTCCTATTTCTGGCAATGACCCTGCTGACCTCGCGGCTCAGACTCCTGGGTTAATCTTGCCATCAGCTAGAGTTAAGGATCCTACTCCTATTCTTCTTGAGGCAACTCTTTCTTCAACCGCTCTTGGGCCATCTGGAGCTTCTCTTACTGCTGCTGAGCTTTTAGACACCTCTTCTGATCCTGCTATAGAGACTTAGGATTTTTGAGGAATTTTTATTCATTTTTTTTTATGAACTTTGTATTCTGCTTCTTTTGAGAAATGTAAATATTTCTTGAACTTGCTTCGTTCTTGCACTTTGCTTCTTCTGCTTTTCCCCTTTTTCCCCTTCAGGGAGAACTCAGTTCTTCTTGAGGTATGAAGTTAGATTACCCAGGTCGGGAGTCTATCTTTGGTTTGAGCTAGGGTGCTAGCTAGAAAGATCTTGTGGCTCGAAGAGCTCATTTCCTAGTAAACTGAAGAGACCATCCCTGTGAGTCGAAGAGCTTTGCTTGGGCTAGGCTAAAGAGCTCACCCTTGTGTTGAACTGAGTTGCTTGTGTTTTGAGCTCTACCTAGTCTGAGCTGAGCTTATTAGAGTTGAGCTGTCCCATTGGCATGGAGCATCGACTTTCCTATCTTTATATTTGCCCACCTACTTTCTTAAAATGCCTCCACCGTCATGGGTTTGGAAGCTTAAAGGATCGCCTCTTCGTCTTCGCGCATTTCTTGCTCCCTTAAAACTCGGGATCTCCTAATGTTTCCATAAAACTTGGGACTTCTTTATTGTCTACAAATCTTGGAAAATCTTCTTGCCCTACAAATCATGGAATTTCTTCTTCACATTTTTTGTTTTCCATGAGTCTTTTCTTCTTGCATTCTCTATACCTTTTCTAATTTTCATGGATTCCTCTCTCACTCCCTTGTTCAAACAACGAGCCCAAGCCGCAATCGACATGAAGTGGCACTCTACCTTTTTGGCTCCTTTTGTGGTTACTACTACATAGTTAGAAGAAATCAAAAGGCGATATCTTCCTCATGATTACTCCTTCATGCCCCAACTCTTGATGGGCCTTGCAACTTCCTCCCCCAATGAGAAATTTACTTCTTTGAAGGTGATTTTGAGATGGGTCTTCGTCTGCCCATCCATCCTTCCATTGGGTGGATTCTTGCTTTCTTTGGGTTGTGCCCCTCTCGTGAATTCTCTATTGTTGTCAAGTTCCTCTATTTTTATGAACTTGATCAAGACATACCCTCTTGCTTTAGTAGCTTCAGATGGAGGTGTCACTTTGATCCTCCGCTAATCCTCGATGTTCCCAACTCTCCTGAAGGATGGATTCAGCTCTTTTTCTTTACCTCTGGTGATTCTTGGAGGTCTGCTGAGTAGTGTTGCGCATGTTCTCAAGCCCCTCGCTCTTGGGGGCACTTTTCTTATAGAGGTAGAGGCCTAGAATCAGTTATGTTATAATCATGGTGATTGGTTCTCATTGCGCTTCTTCTGTGCAGGTGCCCCCAGTTTGACTTTGGCAGAGCTAGTGAGGGTTAGCCAAGTGGCTCATGCTGAGCTTGTTTCTTTCTCTTTGCTGGTTACTCACCAGAATCTTCTTTGGTTTAGTGATTCTGTCGTTGCTATAGATTTTTCCTTGTACCCTCTTTCTCCTGATTTTGATGTAGACTTTTCTTCTGCAGAATCAGATGAGGATGAGGACGTTGCCAGTTCTTCGAGGAAACGTAGGAGGAGTGGTTCCTCAACTCAGTCATCTAGTTCCCCTTTTGATGGTATTTTATTTTTTGCTATTGAGTTGAAACTTTCAGAGTTACTCACAAAAGTGGAGAAGGAACATGACGAGTAGAAGGAAAAGAATGCTCATCTATAGGCTGTGGACGCTCGGTTGGAAGTAAAAATATCTAAGTTGAAGAAAAGGCCTGAAGGGGCTTAGGACTTTTTCCTTTTCCTTGTATTCCATCGTGTTGATGAATAAAAGTCACTTTTTCCTACCTTGCTTCTTTTTCTTGCAATTTACTCTGTTGGTTGCCATGTTTTGCAAGCTGTAGAGCTAATTGTTTATGAGCTAAATAGTTCATCTTTGATTTATGAGCTGAAGATCTCATCGTTTGTTTATAAACTGAAGAGCTCATCGTTTAGCTTTAAGCTGCTAGTGAAATGTTTGACTGAAATGTAAATTGTCATTTTATTAATGATGACCTTCTTACAAGAGTTTATTGAAAAAATCTCTTCAAATGTTTTGCGTTCCAAGAGTGGGGTAAGACTTTCCCTTCTTCCGTTTGTAGCTCACTATGAAGCACGGATACTTCGTTGAGGTCGGTGTATCCGTATCGGATATATTATCGGATACGATACTCGTCGGATATTCAAGAATACGTATCGGATACGCCTCATACGTATCCGATAATAATTAAATATTAGGATACTTCATGGATACTTTTGTGTTCAAGCAGTATATATAATTTTTGAGTTGAATTTTTAACATTTCCTTTAGAATTCACATACCATACAATATATTTATAAAAATTCATACTACTTCCAAAGCAAATGAGTATTTTTTAAGTATTATCTACAATTACATGTCAAAATAGCATAAAATAAATCTATTACATTACAGTTTTAGCAAAAATTATTTCTAAATAAACCGACTCAGTAAATATTAGCTTTGATTCATTTAATTAATCACTTCACTTTGTGAATTTATCATAGTGATACGATATATATTTTCTTCAAGCTAAAAAGAATTGCTAATTTTTCTTATTGTGTTAAAGAACTACCAAAATACATAAGTATTATGCTAATTGAAAATAATAAAAATATTAAAAAAAATTATTATAGCTGTATCTTGAGCGTACATGTATCATTCTTTTTTAGATTTTATCGTATCGACGTATCCGTATCGTATCGTACCCATATCTCGTATCCGTATTCATGCTTCATAGGTAGCTCATATTTTTCAGGTCTGATTACCTTAGAGATGATGTAAGGACATTTCCAATTGGGCCCTAGATTTCCATGAGTGGGGTCCCTTCTCGCAAGAAAAAGCTTTTTGAGTACCAGGTCTTCGGCTTTAAGGCTTCTGTGTCTAATTCTCTAATTGTACTATCATGTTGTTCTTCTTTGGTTACTCATAATGTGTTGCAGGGCCATGTCCCTCTTTTCATCTAAGAGGTCAAGGTTAAGTAGAAGAGACTCATTGTTGTGCTCAAGATCTGAGAGCTCTGCCCTGGGGATCGAATACCAACCTCTACAGGCGCCACTGCCTCAGTCCCGAATGCTAAAGTGAATAGTATTTCCTGAGTTGTCGTCTTGGTTGTGGTTTTGTATGCCCACAACATCTCTGGGATGTGCTCCACCCATTTCCCTTTTAATGCTTCAAGCTTAGTCTTCAGAGCCTTTTTTATGGTTCGAATAATTACTTTTGCTTGCCCGTTCGATTGAGAATGAGTTGGAGCAGAGAAGTAATTTTTTATTCCCAGCTCGGCACAGAATTTCTTGAACTTGGGGTTGTTAAACTGCTTCCCATTGTCCAAAACAATTGCCCTGGATATTCCAAACTTGTAGATTATGGATTTTCGGGTGATGTTTTGGACTTTTTGCTCTGTAATTGTCGTCAAAGGCTCCATCTCTGTCCACTTAGTGAAGTAATCTACCCCAATAATGAAAAGCTTGCATTTTCCAGTACTAGTGGAAAAAGGCCCAAGTATGTCTAGCCCCCAATGTTAGAAGGGCCAAGGGCTTACCACCGAGGTGATAAGCTCTAGAGGGAAATGTGGGCCATTGGCGAGCAACTGGCACACCTTACACCTTTTAACTAAGTCTGCATCATTTTTCAGCAGAGTGGGCAAGAAGTATCCTTGTCTTAGTGCTTTTTCTGCTAGAGCTCGAGCTTCAATATGATTATTGCAAATGCCTTCGTAGACTTTCTTTAGGATGTAATTAGCATCCTCGTCTCCTACACCTTTAAGGAGAGGTGCTGAAAAATCTCATTTATATAGATTTCCTTACAGGATTGTGAATCTGGATGACCTGACTCTTAGCTTGGTAGCTTCTTTGGGACCCGCTGGCAAAGTTTTGTTCTGAAAGTATTATTTGATTGGGTACATCCAGTTTGGCTAGGCCAATTTAGGGAACATTTCTTTTTCTTTGTGGCTCACCAATGGTTTAGCTAGGTGCTCTATTGGGATTGACCTTTCCAGGCTCTCCTGAGAGGTCGTTGCAAGTCTTGCTAAAGCATCTATTCAAGAATTCTCAGTTTTGGGGATATGCTTGATTTTGTCTTGTACGAATTTCTTTATCAGTTATCACACCTTTTTTCAGGTATAGGATCATCTTCTCTCCCTTAGACTCATAGGTCTCTTCTATTTTTTTTACCACGAGTTAGGAATCGTAATAGATTTCAAGTTTTTTTTGTCTCCATTGAGTGAGCCAGATTAAGTCCAGCAATGACAGCTTCATATTTTGCTCCGTTGTTTGAAGTCTTGAAACCAAATTTAAGGGCATACTCAACATCTATTCCATCAGAGGAGGTCAGGATCAACCCCGCACCACGTCCTTGGGTATTGGTACCTCCATCTACTAAAAGCTTCCATCTGGAGAGGTCAGGTACTAGATGGGTCACCTCCGTAGGTGCCTCTATAGCTGTAGTGAATTCTACGATAAAATCTGTCAGAATTTGTCCTTTGATTACGATTCTAGGCTTGTACTTGATATCAAACTCACTAATCTCTATGGCCAATTTGACTAGCCTTCCTGAAGATTTTGGTTTATGTAACACCTACTTCATTGGTTGGTCTGTCGGAATCTCAATGGTGTGAGCTTGGAAGTATGGTATGAGCCTTCTTGTTGTCATAACTAGAGTTAGGACTAGTTTCTTCATCTTTGGATTTCTCTCCTCTATCCCCCTTAGAGCTTTGCTATAGTAATAAATTGGTTGTTGAGCTCTGTCTCGCTCTCTTACTAACGCTGCACTGATTGAGAAATTCGAAACCACATCCCCCTTCAAAGGACTTACTAGAACTGGGGGTGAGCTCAGATAATCTTTGAGGGCTCTGAATGCTTCTTCGCATTGGATATCCCATTGGAACGCCTTTTTTAAGGTTTGAAAGAAGGGCTGAATCTTGTCGCTTGATTTGGAAACGAAGCGACTTAGGGCCGCTATCCTTCCTGTTAAGCGTTAGACCTTTCTCGTGTTGGAAGGTGGTTGCATGTCCATCATTGCTTTGAATTTTTTTGGGTTTTTCTAGATTCCCCTGCTGTTGACTATAAAACCCAAGAATTTCCTAGTAGAGACCCCAAAGGCATATTTAGCGGGGTTAAGCTTTATCTTATATTCCTTGAGGACCTGAAAGGATTCTTTGAGGTGCCCAATGTGGAGCTCGGATTTTAGTGATTTTACTAGCATATCATCGATATACACCTCCATTGATGTTCCAATTTTTTTTTGGAACATTCAGTTTACCAAGCGCTAGTAAGTAGCTCCAACATTCTTCAGTCCAAAGGGCATGGCCTGGTAGTAGTATGTCCCCTGCTCGATTACGAAAAAGGTCTTTTCTTGGTCACTGGGGTCCATCTTGATTTGGTTATACCCAGAAAAAACATCCATGAAGCTGAGGAGCTTATGCTTAGTTGTGGCATCTACAATTAGGTTAATCTGAGTTAAGGGAAAGTTGTCTTTAGGGCAAACTTGGTTTAAGTCGGTGAAGTCGATGCAGAGATGCCACTTGCCATTGGTCTTCTTGATGAGGACCACATTTGCTGGCTAGGTGGGATAATCCACCTCTCTGATGGCTTTGGCATAAAGAAGTTTGTTGACCTCCTCATTGATCACTTTTTTATGTTATGGGGAAAAACTCCTTCATTTCTGTTTGATGGGCTTGAAGGTTGGGTTCACGTTGAGCTTGTGTGTGATGACTAAGGGGTCAATTCCCTTAATATCCTCTTGTTTCCTGGCAAACACCTCCATATATTTTTCTGAGGAGTTGAATCAGGTGGTCTCTAATTTCTTTGTTTAGCTTAGATCCCATGTATACCAGGTGTTCTAGCCTTTTATCAAGCTGAATAGGCTTTAGCTCTTTTGATGGCATTGGCTTGGTGTCTAGCTCATCTCTTATGTATAGCTCATCCAGCTGGATATTCTCGACCTCTTTCTTTTTATGGATGTCATGTAGCACTCCCGTGCTATATGCTGGTCTCCTTGGACCACTCTAATTTCATTTTTCATATAGAACTTCATGACAAGGTGGTAGGCAGAAGGAATAACTCTCATGACGTTGAGGGAAGGTCTTCCTAGAAGAATGTTGTATGCTGAAGGTGCATCGACCACTAGGAACCTCACAGTGGCAGTAGACTGACAAGGAGGATCCCTCATTGTGAGCATGAGCTGAATTGAACCCAGAGGTAACACCTTTTCCCCTAAGAATCCCAAGAGGTGAGCCCTTACTGACTCAAGTTTATCTCTGTCTATATCCATTTGTCGAAGGCAGATGCGAATATGATGTCCGTAGAGCTCCCGTTATCGATCAAGACTCGATGGATGGTCCTGTTGGCGATGATGACCCTTACCACCAAGGGGTCATCATGGGGATGCTGACAGCCCTCCAGGTCTGTATCTGTAAAGGTGATGTCCATGTTTAGCCAAGGATTTTTGGACACAGTATGTACTTCCAGCATCTCGACAGCTCTAACTTTGCGTATGTGAGCCTTCCTGGTTGAGCTGGACTCTCCACCTCTAGTGAATCCTCCAGATATCACTCTGATTTTTCCTAGAGATTGTTAATGTTGTGCAGGTTTTTGTTGCTGGGGTGCTGAAGGTGGTTGACCTCGATTCTAATTGTCTTAAGCCATAAAGCGGTGTTGTTGTCCTCGTTGGATCAGGAAATTGATCTCCTTTTTCAATTGGATAAAGTCATTAGTGTGATGGTCGTGATGCCTATGGTATTCACAGTATTTTGTTGCATCCCTTTTCGCAGGATTTGCCTTCATTCCACATGGCTACCTCAGGAATTTTTTGTTCTAAATCTTGTAAAGGAATTTGGACATTGTGGCTGTGAGGGTAGTGTACTGCCAGGGTGCAAATCTTGGTTGTAGTTCCTACGTTGGTGGACCAAAGCAGTCTCTGACATCTCTTCTCCTTTTCAGAGAGTAGTCCCCATTTCTTCGTGGAAATCTATCTCTACTTCTTTCTTTTTTGGGACTTCGGTCTCTCTTCTTCTACTTCTCCTTCTCTTTGCGCGTGAACGTGTTCCCTAACTTGGAGAGGAGTGCTTCTTCATCATTAATGTACTTTTCTGCCTTGGCATGAATTTCTGCCATACTGACTTGTGAATTTTTTGAGATAGAGAACATCAGGTCCTTTAACTGGATCCCCAATCCTGCAATAAAGGCAATAATGGCAAATTTTTTGTTAGGGACACCCACTTTCAGGGATTCAGAGTTGAACTTTTGAACTTAACTTCGCAAACTTTCATTGGGTCCCTGTTTTACATTCAACAGATCATAACTTGATTTTCGATAAGTCTGAGCTCCTATGAAGTGCGATACAAACGAGACGGAGAGCTCTCTAAAGGATGAGATGGATGCTAGGGGCAGCCTATTGAAACATGCAAAGCTGAACCTTTCAAAGTGATGGCAAAGGCTCGACATCGTACTGGATTCTGGTACCCATGTAGCTCCGTTTGATTCTTGTAGGTGCTGAGGTGGTCCATAGGGTATTTTGTTCCATCGAAAGGCCTCTATCTAGGGCATTCTGAATTTAGGTGGGAGTGGAAAGTGCAGCACTTGTGTGATAAATGGGGACTTAGTCTGTTGAACCAAGGCTTCCATAGTCACTGGTGTTTTGCTTTTAACAACCTCTTTCATGTGGTTGAGCTCCTGTTGAATGTCTTTGAAGCATTGCTCCCAATATTGTTCTTTCCTTTTCTGTTGAAACAGATGAAGTTCATTATTATGAGCTTCCCTGTTTTGACTTTGTACTTCCTTGTCATCCTCATTCCTACGAATTCGAGGATGGGCATTGCCCACCGTTTAGCTGTGCTCATCTCCCTCGGTGATGACCCTCAGGAGGTTGTTATGCTGTCAATCCCTCTGAGGGGGATCATCTTGGGCTGGCTGAGCTCTGTGTGGATGCTAAAGGATATTCAGCAACTCCTCATTTTGTTGAAGGAGACGTTGATTGGCTAAACGAAGGGCCTCTAATTCGTTGTTATATGTGGGATTCACTATGGGTGGTTCGACTTCGGGTGTAGGTAAGAAATCATAGGAATTTTCTTGTTGCGTCCCAGTGGTTGCTTATTGTTGGTTTTGTAATTGAGGAAGATTCGCTTGCCCTTTACGCATGTTGCGTGTAGAAACCATCAATTATTGAAGGAGATCAGTATATTTTTTTACGGGAAACAGTCTTTCCCACAGACAGCGCCAACTGATGATGTTCTTAACACAATTAAGCAATGATGTGGATTTAAAGTACTCTAAATGGTGGGATTAGAATCAATCTGAGCTCCAAGGCTCTTGGGAATAGAATTTTCTGAACAATTGGGAGGGGGGCCACACAGAATATTTATAGTGGTTCACTGGCTCGAAAGCTCGGTTAATCCACTCTCAAGGGAGTCTCTTGCTCCTGAATATATTAATCAATTGCATGTGGTTTACAGAGAGTACTTTGCTAGGCTACAATGGTTATATGGCTTCTTTTTTTTTTTAAGGGCTTTGCCTCTTATTTATAGATGTTCCTAGGGTTTGCTTGATCTAGGGTGATATCCTCGCCTCTTAGCAATAAATGTTCCCCTTATTGTGCAACGAGACTTGTGTCAGTTGGGTGATTGATGCCAGAAAGATGGGGGACTTGGTGGGATCCAGCTGTCCTTTGAACAAACTTTCATGAGGTATGGATACAAGGAGTTGAGGTCTAAGGCTGAGGTTCACATGTGATGTTGACGAACTGAGCTCCTGAGCTGGTTGACTTGGGGAGCCAAGCTCATCCTTAGATATTTTGTAGTACCATTAATAACCTACACGAATGAACCCAATATATACAAATTAATCCGAATTTGTCGGAAGTGTGTCCAATGTTAATCATTTAGCTATGAGTATGTACTAATTGGTATGATAAGAAAATAGAGTAATGCTATAGAGATTAAATTTGGAGACCTAATTCAATGTAGCCGTTAGATTATTTGTGAGTTTCAAAGTTAGATGGAGTCTATTTCTAATCCAATGACTATATCGAATTAGGTCTCCAAATTAGTTTTCCAATAGCATTTTTCAAGAAAACAATAGGGTTGAGATAATTAGATATACTTAAAAAATATATATAATAAATAATGATAAGACAACAAAATTGAGGGTGGACACATGGTCGTTTATATATTTTATTCGCTTACTATTTATCTATTGTTTCTTGAAATATAAAAGAATTTTTTAAATGTGTATCGACATATCACCATTAAAATGAACAATCAACTATTACAAGAAACTCAGATAATAAATAATAATGCATGAAAATAATAGTGTATCTATATCAAAGTAGAAAACATCCAAAGGTTAAATATAAAAGAAATTTGGTAGCTCCAAATCTAAAGTATTTTATATTTTTACGGAATTACTCTAGATTCCCAGGTGGACATCTTAAAAGTATTTGGCATGACTTAGCAAAAGTTAATGGCTAGATATTGCTTAAAAAAATACTTTGGAAACGCATTACTGACAGAAAAATTGAAAATTTCAATGACACCCATTGTAGATTACGTAACTTCAGGGATACTCCTTGTAATTTTTGATTTATTACTATAGTCCTTCAAATTTTGTACGTCCATCTTTCAATGTTCCTTGTCGTTAAGATCGTTTAAAAATAAATAATTGCATCAACTATAATCATGACCTAGTTAGAAGACCCAGTCAACTCTGTGTCCTTAAAATTGTAAGAGATTTAACGAGTTTAGACACTCCTTATCCTAATTTTATCATTAGTTAAGAAAATCCATAAGTTAGAATTAGAATAAGATTTGTATCATCTTTTGTTTTATATATACACTACAAAGAAATTGTTTGCCTAGGCAAATTTTCCTAGGAAAAACACAAAAATTAGTCAACAAAAGTTATCCTGAAAAATTATTCGTCGCAACTTTTTTTGGCATGTGCGAGTAAGGAAAAATATTTACTGATGAAAATCTTTTTTTACTCACTAAACCTTAACTTTTGTCGAGAAAACATTTGGCAAGGAATTTCCTCACTTTTCGGGGCTAAACATTTTAGTTTGTCGAGAAAAGAAGCTACAAAGGTACGGGAGGAGAGCAATTTTTGAAGAATATATTCCAAGGTAAAAGTTACATTTTTCCAAGAAAAGAATTTCATCGATAAAAAAACCAACTTTTACCGAAGAAATATTTCCTCAAGAAAAAGTCTATATTGTTCATCAAATTCAATTTCCTATTTATTAAATCATCCACAAATTTAATGTAAGATACAATACACAAAATAATGAGAAAAAACTCGGAATACCTCAAAAACAACCATAAATATTGATTGAATACCCATATCTTTATCAAGTTTCACCCAAAATCAACAATGTTAAATTATATGTTTGGAATTGGCTAATTTCGTGGAGTACATTGTAAATCTAAATATATTTCATGGTTATGATACTACAGCTTCAAATGTTTGGAATTGGCTAATTCCTATTTGCACTCCAAATGCAGCTTCAAGCTTAAGACAAATATAATGAGCTAGAGACCTAAGATGATCTCTTGGTTTAATACACTTAGGAGAATTATAGTTAAAATGAAATTGGCTTAGTCCATGTATGGCACTTAGGTGCTTTTCAATGAAAATATTTTCTAAAATCGTTTACTATTTTTGAAAACATATTTTAAGTAATTAGTGGACCCCTCTTGAGCAACACTCTTTACTGCTCAAGAGAACAAGTTTTTTGCTTGGTTTTAAGACTCAAAAAAACTAGTAAGGATCGTCCTATGCTCACTAGCATTCGCTAGAACAGTCTTTTTATGACTTTGGGAAGAAATGGGGCAAATGCCAAATGGAGGAGGAGCAAGGACCACCATTGAGGCCGCTCANTTCTACACTACAACATCAAGAGAAGAAAAATATAACAATAAAATAAGTCTAACTACTTTGTACATGAAAACAAAACAAAAATTACACATGTCAATCCAGCTTCAATTCGGATATGAGCNGACACCAAGCAAGAATTCCTTCTTCAATGTGTGACGTTAAATGGAAGAATCATGATAGTTGGCTTTTTTGGACTTAAGAATCTAGAGTTGTTCTTGAAGTTCTTTAGAAAGATATGGTTCTTTTTTAGCTCATACAAGCATACTCGAGGCTAAGAAAGACTTCCTCTATTTATAGGCAATGAAATAGGGTTATCTTGAAAATCAACTAATCAGAAATTTGCGGTCAACCACTTGAGGAGTGGGAGGGTGGTATGTGATGGAATGAAATTGGATTGAAACAAAGTCAGGGGAAATTGGGCTGCTGGAGCGACCATGAGATTGCTCGAGCGGCCTAAAGGGCGGTCCTTGCTGCTCTTTACCTTCAGTCGTTTCCACTTTATTCTCCAAGTGTTGAGAGACCACTCTAAAAAAGGCTAGCGAGCATAGGACGGTCCCTACTAGTTTTTTAAGCCTTAAATCGAACAGAAAACTAGTCCACTTGAACACAAAAGAATGTTACTCAAATGGGGTCCCATATTGACTCGATCTATGTTTTCAAAAGACATTTAAGGTTTAGAAAATATTTTCGTTGAAAAACACTTAAGAGTCATGTTCGGATCATTTACCTATTCCAATGCAACACTAATCATCCTAAATCTAATGAATTAAGCTAAGAGATCATCTTAGGTCTCTAAGGCCATTTACCATTGTCCTAAGCAAGAAGGTGCATGTGGAGCCTTTGTTTTATATAGCTTGAAGAACACACTCCTCCCTCCTTTTATTGCTTTTGAATCTTCATCATTGTCACTTCAGGACCATGAAATAATTTGGTATTTACAAGGATGTCACGAAATTAGCTAATTACAAATCATGATCTGACAACATTGGCTTGCTTGATCGCTTCAATGAGTCCTGCTTTGTCTTGTAATGAACCCTAAAACTCAAACACCAAAGGAAATTTCAATACTAAGATAGTGATAGAGATAGCAACTATAGATTAAGGGAGTTGATGACCTTGACAAGGGTGGGTGGGAGAGAGTTTTCAGCTCCTGAGATTTGAGGTTTTAGAAGCTTGTACAAAAGAGAAAATGGATTGGGACATGGGAGAGACTGGTCGAGGGTTTTAGGTGATTCGTTTAGGTTCACTTTTCATTAAAAAAATAAGGAAAATTTTCACTTTGCACCCTGAAAAATGTTTCTATTCTCACTTTACACCCCCGAAAGATTATTTTTCTCACTTTGCACCCTGACTGTCATAAATTGATTTCAATGTGGCTCTCGAACTAACATCGGTTTCAAATTTCATTAAAAATTGATGCACAAGCCACCCAAAAATATGAATAGTGATATTACATTAAAAATATAAACTCAAAATTCACATTTTTGGGTGACTTATGTATTAAATTTTATCAGAATTTGAAACAGATATTATTCCGATGGCCACATTAGAACCAATTTATGACATCCAGGATGCAACGTGAGAAAAATAATCTATCAAAATATAAAATGGGAATCGAAATATCTTTTGGGGTGCAAAGTGCAAAAAGCCCAAAAATAAGTTCATCAATGAATCTCTAAATTGATCCCTTAACAATATTGTTTTTTTGGAATTTTTTTCCCTGAAAATTAAAAAATTTCCTTAGCGAATTTCTTGATTTTTTCAATTCATTTACCAACTAAAAATAGTTTATTGCCCAAATTTGTATATATATATATATATATAATCAAAATTTTCTTATCAACTAGGAACTTTTTTGCAGATAAAACTAAATTTATGGGATTTTTTTTTGTTTATTTGGTACTTGGAATGTGTGCAATTATTTGCTGATGAAATAATATTTTTCCTCTATATAAAACTTCTTTAACTAGGAAATTATTTTTCTGGGTAAAACTTTTGTAGGTAGAAATAATTTTTGTTGTAGTGATAGATGAGAAAAGGATACAATAAAATAAAATAAAATACAAGAAATTAGTAACTCTATCTCCGCCAAAATTTCTTTCTTTTGGACTCACCATCTTGAAGGATTCCTAGGTTTGTGGGTGTGGACTCTGGTATCCCTATTTTCTGCATATTATCAAGTCGTTAACATCCAAGAATCTCCCAATCAGTAGGATAAAAGCGAGGCTCATAATTTTATTCGATTCGACTCTACACATGAAGTGGTAACCCGCATATAACCTTTCTTGCCAACATTGATATTAGAGCTATATTTCTTGCTATCACCAATAGATAATATGCATGATGATTACAAGTGCTATAACATGATTAAAAATGGATAGTTGTATCTCTTATTTTTTGTGTGATTTGGACTGAATGTTTTATATGCATATGATCCTTATTTCCTAATTAGCATGTGTAGAAAACTTGATGGCTTAAAGCGGTGTGGTTTGGTTGGAAAATAAAACCCTATTTTCCAATAGTATACTATTTGTACCAAATTGACTTATGTAGGGAGAGATATAATGATGCAAATTAACCATCACGAACCAATGTTTTCTGCAACTGTAGGGGATTTCTTGACTAAAGGAAGAAGATGAAGACTAACCCACACACACCTAGGGGCACATGCACTTATCCTCAACATCAGATGGTCAAACTACCACCATTCAACTCATCTCATCATAAGGAATCCATAAATGGTGGTGCCACTTTCAAAAAGTTGACAGAAAGTGAAGGTATACGTCTCTTTCTGGCCCCAAGAGTAGATGGACAAAATGACCAGCATATGAGGCCCACGTGTATTCATGGAGAGTGGAGGAATGTGAGGTGAGTTATGAAGGTATTTTTTCACCGCCTCCGGAGAGTGACCACTTAGAATGTGATCTTCTATCTAATGGTAGCAGTAGTGCAGCAACGTGGCCATTCTAATATACCGTACATCATATATCCAAGGGTGACTTTGTGTTATTCTCAATTTTCTTCAATTTTAGGATTTTTGTGTACCTTCTTAGTGCATAGAAGATCATAATTATTGAAATAATAGCACTAGCATAGTCTACATATTATTATTATTATTATTATTATTGGCATAATGCAAATTTCTGATATGTTTATAAAAGTGTATGATGGTGCATATGGCACTAATTTTTGGCGCTCTAGAGTTTATGACCATGTGCTCACTCCCATATATAATGGGTGTGGCTATTCCATTAACCAAGACTGATATTTGTGATGTATGGATGAATGGGTTTGGTGAGGGTTGCAATTGGTAATTTATGCACTCATTTTTTTGTTATTTAATTATGTCATTTATTGTTTTTAAGATATTTTTTTAAGGAGTATCACAAGGCAGCATCTTCATTTATTTGTTTTGTTATGCAGATATTTGTTTCAGGGTTTCTTCTGATACAATTATTTGGGATGTAATTAATTTTTGGGGAAGCCTTGTGAGGGGATGTACTTCACTATTGCCAATGTTTCTTTTGATTTTGTCTTAGCATGAGGTGCATAAAATAGCAATTAAGACCCTATGCACAATTTGTTTTGATGCTTATTTTGTGGATGATGAATGGATTAGTTCCCTTAATCGTATAATTCATTAGATTTTTATATTGCAACTTTCATCTTCAGGGATGATTATTAGCTTAGCAAGATTTTTAATAATCTAATTAATTAAGATATGTGTGTGTAATGTCCATCCCTACCTATTGAATGAAGTGAAAATGGCTTCAAAGAACATATTTATGATTTAACAAAATGAGAAAAGCTAGATGGGAAAAACTATCACATGTGGCAGAGGAAAATTAAACATCTACTCAATTAGCGAGAAGTTTTGGAAACCATAACTACATCCATGACCCCACCAAAGGAAGACAACATGGCCCAAATCTGTCATGATGAGTAAAATTTTGAGCATTGGGTCAAAATGACCTGCTTACACACTTTACATTGTTAAGCGTCATACACAACAACCATGTTAGGGAATTTGAGAATTGCCTCATGGCCCAAGACATGTGGAACAAACCGAATGTTAGTTTTGGCCTTACTTTGGCTACTAGGCATCGTGGCTTGAACCTTAGGTTCCCACAGTATGTGAAGGACCCTAAGCATAGCATAGCTGAGCATCTTCATGTCAGGAGCGTTGTGATACGTGATTTATGGGCTGCTGGAAACAACCTTATGAAAGAGTAACAAGTGTTAGCTGTTATTTGTTCCCTACTAAACCATAAATGGGAACATATCAAGCTCTTCATGATTCACATAGAAAATATCAACACTTTCAATGATATTTTGCATACTGCCCAGTAGCTCTTGTCTCTCAAGCCGGGAAACATGGGCCTATGCGGCCCAATATAAGACAATGGAAAAATCACCGCCCGCCCCTCATGAACACGTTAATTGATAGCTATAATACCAATTTGTAACATCACTTAATGACTCTAATAACAACTTGTAACGCCCCGTATCCCTTGATCACGTCACTTATAATGCCCAGCATCTCACGAGCACGTTAAAGAAGTTCCAAGTAAAAACGTGTCACTTCAAGCAAAATTTTTACTTTGATACATGCAAAATTACACCTGAGAGTTGATAGATCTTCTTTTAGGGAGAAAACTATTGGGAGTGTAAATAGATTTTCAAGAGGAAAATAAAAACTAATGGATCAATTGATAAGTACAATGCTAGACTAGTAGCTAAAGGTTACAAACAAAAGGAAGGTCTTGATTACTTTGATACATATTCTCTTGTCACGAGAATAACATCTATTCGTATGCTCATAGCTATTGCAATATTGCATAATCTTGAGACACAAGGAATGTTATACTAGAAATTAAAATTTCTAGAACATCTGGTGAACTTATATTATCTCAATCACATTATATTGAGAAGTGCAGCAAAGATCAAAACAGTATTGCTAGAACACTAGTTGATATAAATCTTCAGTTGTCTAAAAATCCTGGTCAAAGCATATCACAATTGGAATACTATCATATCATTGACAGTCTAATGTATGTAATGAACTGCACTAGACCGGATATAGCATACTCAGTTAGTAAATTGAGTAGATATACGAGTAATCCAGGAGTAGACCATTGGAAGACAATTATTAGGGTTCTTAAATATTTAAGATATACCCTGAATTTTGGATTGTACTATATAAGATATTCAGCTACACTTGAAGGATATAGTGATGCTAACTAGATATTTGGTATCCATAAGTGGTTATATTTTTACATTTGGTGGTGCAGCTATATCTTAGAAATTCTTTAAGTAAATGTGTATTGTCAGATCTACCATGGAATCTGAACTTTTTGCTTTAGAAAAAGAAGGAGAGGAAGCAGAGTGGCTTCGCCAATTTCTAAAGGATATTCCAATATGGCCTAAACCTGTGCCAACAATTTATATTGCGATAACCAATCTACAATTGGTAGGGCACATAGTGATATGTACAATGGTAAGTCTAGACATATATGTCGTAGACATAATACCATTAGGCAATTGCTCTCAAATGAGATTATTTCTATTGATTATATAAAATCAAAGGATAATCTAGCGGATCCGCTAACTAAAGGTTTGACGAGAGAGCAAGTAAATTGTACATTGAGGGGAATAAGGCTAAAGCCTATGACATAAGAGTTACCTTAATGGAAACCCAACGTAGTTGACTGATATCACAGGATTTAGGTTCAAAGGGACAACCGAATTATGCGTAATTTAAAAGAAGCACTAATGAGATAATCTCTTCTACCTATTCCTATGATAAACTAGTGCTGTCTGCAGAGTTTATTAGGGTAAGCTATGTTTTTAATAACTTTTATATCTTGAAAAATCAAAGTGGGATATTAAAAGATATTTCTAATAAAAGTCACCTATATGGGTGTGAATGGGCCGCTTTTGTGAGAATTTATAAAGACTGAATTTTCTAAAACACTCATGAAAATCAAGAGTTATTCAGGGTCAAAATGAATATAATCACGAGAACCAATTGTATTAGAAAAGAGACTGTGTAAAGTCTATTTGATCTGATTTATGAAACAGTTGAATAGTTCAAGATATCATGTTCACTATTTAGTCGGTAAGTCCAAAGGGCTTTCACTAGGTAAGGTTCAAGGTCAAGAATTACCTCTCTCAATCCATAATCTTTCCAAAGATATACTCTCTATGGTGTGTCAACATTATCATTTGCATACTAACAACCATTTTTTCATTCATGTGCGGGATTGTTGGACCAAAATAGTTTTTTAAGTGTAAAAACTGAATTTTTGATCAACTTTGATCTTAAATTGAAGTAGGACCTGTTCATTGTTTTGAGTAAAATTTCATAGGTTCGTATTCTACTCCGTGAGGAGAATATTGTACTGTATTCACTTGCTCAAACCGAGTACGAAATGAATGAAAAAATAGGCTCTGAAATGACCCTTTTGAAATGTGAAAATAGAGGTTGTTTAATGTGGGATTTGACACCAATCTCACATTGGTTGAGGAAGAAGTTCTAGATGAGCATATATAGGTCAAATTTGCTCTATGAGATTAGGATACAAAGGGTACCATAATTTTATGAGTAGAATGAGCGCCTAAATGCCTTCAGTTCTACCACACACGCATGTCGCCCACCCACCTCGCCATGACCTGACCCGGTCGAGGTTGGGCTCGGGTGTGGGTATGATTTAGACCAAGTCCTATCTTTTTTGAGAAAATTCGTTTAATTAATTGGGCAAAAATTTATAAACCGAAATTAAATTTCGATACATGTTACATTTGAATTCATACTAGTTTAGAAGGTAATTTCATTTTTAGTCCAAAATGTTAAGTTGTGTCTATTTATAGAGAGCAATTACAAAAGTGGTGTCTACTAGCTATTACATTTGTCTTCTGGGTTGTGTCTTTTATTATGATGGTTGTTCGAAATAGTCATCAGATTGTCTATAAATACTCAAACTCTCATTACCATTCTACATTCATCAGTCCATTTTCAGAATTAAGCTAGATAGTAGTGCATTGCATGTCGGCATTAAGGCAGTCTGCATTTGAAAAGTACACAACACAATTTCTGATTTGCTAGATGGGTAGATTAGAGTGCTACTTCTACTATTGTGAAGGTCATTGTATCCTGGGAGTCAGACGTTTTATATTTCGATAAACACTGTGTATGGGGACGAAATATGTCTTAAGGAAATAGTGTCAAACACTAGGCTTGAGCTACATAAAGTTCAATAATAGTTCCTATTTTGCAACCAAGTCAATATTTATATTGGTTTGACAAACAATTATCTGTAACTATTTCTTTGAGACTATTGTAACTGTTTCGTTAATTTTTCTGTAACTGTTTATGTATTATGTGTAACTATTTCACACTTGATTGTTACTGTTTTGTTCTAAATTACACAATATCAGAAATTTTAATAAGTAATTTTATTATATTTGGAATACCACAAACAACAAGATTTAGGTCGGAGGTGAATTGTTTATTTTTTGGTGATTGACATTTTTAAGTTTTTTTCTAATTTTGAGTCTTTAAAATTTTGTTGAGTCATTTGGTTACTTTTTTGTAGACACTATTGATAATTTTTGTAGATTGGAAACTAATGATCCATTTGGTAGGAAGGATGGAGAGTTGGATGAAATATATTTTCCCTCATTATGTTTGGTATGATGGATGGAAAATTGAAGGGATGCATTTTCTTTTGTTTGGTATTGGATGAAAAATTGGATGGAAATGAAAAATATATATATCAAATTTACCATTATACCCTCACATCTAATTACATGAATAAGATTAAAGAAAATAAACCAAAATACTTGATTTTTTTTATATAAGTATATAATATTTAAACCCCCTAAAGTTTATAAGTATATAATATTTAGACCATTTTTAAGTTTAAAATATTATACTTAAACAAAAAATATTTCAATTAAAGATAAAATATTAAATATTTCAAATTTTACAATCAAAATTCATGACCAACGGGCCTTTGGTCTAATGATACTCCTTTCCTTGTGAAAATTTTGTCTTTTGAAGGTTAAGGATTCAAGTCTCCATCTCCCCCCCCC
>CAUOFW020001491.1:176175-200105 GCA_963454935.2 Ilex paraguariensis | reverse complement strand
AAAAAAAAACAAAAAAAGGGTCGAAAGAAAAATTGAAATAAAATCAAAAATAAAATTTACTTATAAAGAAATTCTTCATTTAATTATTTAATGTGTATCTAACTAGAAATTATATGTATTTTTTTATTATGTACATTTAATTATTAAATTTTCCATTACATATACAAAAGCAAATTTAATAAGTTAAGTTCTAATTATATTATGTCGTAAATACTAAAAATTATATAATTAAAGAGAGTGGTGGGTAAAATAGTCAATTCACAAAAAAAATCCATCTTCCCTCCATTTTCAATCTATTTTTCGCCCATTTTTGGGAGGGAAATATTTGGTTGGCTCAAGGGAAAGCATTTCCTTTCCATTTTTCATTTCCTCCCGTTTTCCCTCCATACCAAACAATAAAAATTTGTTTCTTCTCTCCCACTTTCCTTCCTCCATTTTTCATCCTCTCCATTTTCCCTCCACCCAAAGTGGGGGTAAAGAATTACAATGCATCGATCTAAATTTGAAAAAATGGACAGATAGATTGTTGGGATCGNGGATGGAAATGAAAAATATATATATCAAATTTACCATTATACCCTCACATCTAATTACATGAATAAGATTAAAGAAAATAAACCAAAATACTTGATTTTTTTTANTATATTTGCAATATTAAGTCACTTTTTCCGTACTCTCCTTCTATAAATATTGTAGATCGGCTAATCCTACCTATTTCTACCGATTCTAAATTTTGAAAATTATATTCTTTTTGAATCTCCTTATTCCTAAGTGTGTTGTCATGCACCAAAAGAAGCACAAGTGCAAGCGGAAGAGGGAGGGGTTGTAATAACTTATGAAGCACGGATACAGATATGAGATATAGATACAATACGATACAGATACGACGATACAACAAAATTTAAAAAAAAAAAGGATACGAGTAAGGCTAATATAAGTCTATAAAATATATATTTTTAATTTTTTATTATTAAATTTAATGTAATAATTATGATTTATAAAGTGAATCACACATCTATCAAAGATATATAATAACAATTAACCATTTTATCATTCCGAAATCATACATTCATAATTATTTTTTAAATAAGGGTCAAAACATATTTACTTTGGTGTCCCTATTATTTTTAAAAAATTCAAGTAATGCCACGGCGTATCCTAAAGTATTGAAAATTCAAATTAATTTTTTTTAATTTCTTGGAGACTTCCCAGCCAACAAGCTTATATGAAAAACTCTGAAGTACCACAGACTTAACTAAAATTAAATTGGTTGGATTGTAAATTTTCAAATGGAGTTTTTCGGTCAAGTCCTCAATAGACTTTGATTGTTGAGCTTCGAGATACAGGAGACTTTAATAATATTTTGTTGAGAAAATAAAATTTGAAGGGTTTATAATACTTTTGGTCATTAAAGTGTATATTTTTTGTCAGGAAAATCATTAGTTTATCAATTTGATCCCTAAAATATTCAATTAATGTTATTTTAATCCTCACATAGACCGACTGTCTAAAAAAATGATACCATCTAAAAAAATGACAAGTGGCCCACTCTCATCAAAAAAATTTGAAGGTCCGTCTATGTAGAGATCAAAATGACACGAATTAAATATTTTATGAAACAAATTTAAAAATTAATATAATGAGGAGTAAACTGATAAAAAATGCATACTTTATGAACAAAAAATGATATTAATCCAAATTTCAATTATTAATAGTCATAGTAAGTGTGGTATCAGACAAGTAAATATTGGGTGTAATGTTTTTTACATATTCTTTTTTTTACACTAAATAATTTTACAATAAATAACATTGGATCCCTTTCAATAAATAATTTTTTTTTTCACATTTTCTTTCTTGCCAGATCATGCACTATTATTGACTAGGAGCTCACTCATACACGATGAATCTCATTTAAAGACATGATAGATGATATTTCAAAAAAAATTGAAGAGAAAATATATTAGAGGAGATGTCACTATTATAATTTTTTGGGTTAAAATTCTGCAGTTTGAATTATACAAAGTAAGGTACCAAACTGCTTTTTCTAATCCAATGACTATATCGAATTAGGTCTCCTAATTAATTTTCCAACAGCATTTTTCAAGAAAATAATAGGGTTGACATAATTAGATATACTTAAAAAAAATATTATAAAAAATGATAAGACAACAAAATTGAGGGTGGACACATGGTCGTTTATATATTTTTATTCACTTACTATTTATCTATTGTTTCTTGAAATATAAAAGAATTTTTTAAATGTATATCGACATATCACCATTAAAGTGAACAATCAGCAATTACAAGAAACCTAGATAAAAGTATTTGGCATGACTTCGCAAAAGTTAATGGCTACATATTTGCAGGGTTAACTTTGGAAGCACATCAACCTTCAAAAAATACTTTGGAAACGCATTACTGACAGAAAAATTGAAAATTTTCAATGACACCCATTGTAGATTATGTAACTTTAGGGATACTCCTTGTAATTTTTGAGAGAGTACTATAGTCCCTCGAATTTTGTAAGTCCATTTTTCAATGTTCCTTGTCATTAGGATCGTCATAGACAACTTAAAAAATAAGTAATTACATCAACTGTAATCATGACCTAGTTAGAAGACCCAGTAAACTCAGTGTCCTCAAAATTGTAAGAGATTTACCGAGTTTAGAGACTTCTCTTTTATCCTAATTTTATCATTAGTTAAGAAAATCCATAAATTAGAATTAGAATAAGATTTGTATCATCCTAAAACTTTTGTTTTATATATACACTACAAAGAAATTGATTGCCTCAGACAAATTTTCCTAAGAAAAAGACAAAAAATTTGTCAACAAAAGTTACTCTACAAGATTAAGGGTCTTTTATGACAAATTTTTTATGATAGTTGTGTTAGCTATTACAAAAAGGTATTTGTTTTTGTGGCGGCTGAGTTTGCCGTCACAAAAAACGTATTTGCATTAATATTTTGTTAATATTTGTGGCAGCTATTTTTCATGCCGTAAATAGTGTCATAAACTCAAAAAAAAATATTTGTATTCGAGACAAATGTTTTTCCTGCTTCGAATAATATTTCATAAATTTAAAATAATTTTTTATATTTATGACAACTATTTTTTCTATCGTATATAATATTTCATAAAACATTAAAATGTTATTTTTAATTAAAAAAACAGTTTATAGTTTAAAGAAGAAAGACTCTAAAAAAAATTGTATTGGCCACAACTATTTTTCATGTTATAAGTAATATTTTATAAAATTATGTAGTTTTACATCAAAAGACAATTTCTAGTTCAAAGAAAAAAAATTAAACTCTATAAAGTCAATTTTTTATATCAAAACTAAGGGTGTCAAAATATGACACGACCTATTAACACGACTTAAAATTTGCGGGTTTGAGTCTTCCTTAAACCACCTATTTAGTAAATAAGTGGACCCGACACGATACGATTATAAACGAATCAGGCATTGGTGAAACCAATTAAAATAAATATATACGATATGACTCATTTATATAATTGGACAAACTGTTCAAAGAAATATTGTGTGACTCTCTGTTAATATATATTCTAACTTCTTTTAGTTATTTTTTGTATATATATATATAAATATCATTTCAATATAGTAACAATAATTTTATGTTTTTTAAAATGTCACTGAGGGAGTAGATGATTTGGGAAAGATGGTCAACTTTTTGCATTAATTTTTTATACTCATAGATTGTTATGCTTTGTAAAAGTGCATATTTTACATTTTGTTTAACTCATGGAATTATTTTTTTTTATATGAAAATATTGTTATGTTTTTGAAAATGTTGGTCATATTTATTTTTGTATTTATTTATATATTGAATTGGGTATTTGTACGGATACCAATAGATCTTTGGTCCAATAGCACTCCTTACCTTGTGAAAACTTTATTTTCTTAAAATCAAGGGTTCAAACCCCCTTTTCCCCTCCCCCAAAAAAAAAAGTTGTACGGATGTGCATTTTCAAATTCATGTGATGAAAGTGTATATATATGCACAGGGTATATAACATTGGTTACCAACGGTCCATAATAATTAAAAAAAATTTTTTTTTTTTTGTGACGGCATCTTTGCCGTCGTAAAAAATTCCATTTGACTGCCACAATAAAATCTTCTATTTTTTACGACAACCAAGTGTCGGATTTTTTGTGACAACTTATTTACGACGGGGTCTTGTTATCGTAAATACTATTTTAGACAGACTGTTATTGCCGTAAAAATCTTTTAAGACCAGACTTATTATGGCAAGGCTATACCGCCACAAAAAAATATTTGTGACAACAAACAGACCTTTTATGATAGCACTTTACTGCCTTAAAAACCCTTTTTTCTTGTAGCGTCATCTTGAAAAATTATTCGTCGCAACTTTTTTTGGTATGTGTGAGTCGAAAAAAATATTTACTGATGAAAATCTTTTTTCCCTCACTAAGCCTTAACTCTTTACGAGAAAACATTTCGCAGGGAGTTTCCACACTTTTTGAGGCTACACATTTTAATTCATCGAGAAAAGCAGCTACAAAGGTATGGGAGGAGAGTAATTGCTGACGAATATATTCCTAGGTAAAAGTTACATTTTTCCAAGAAAATAATTTCCTCGATAAAAAAACCAAATTTTACCAAAGAAATATTTCCTCGGAAAAAAGTTTATATTTTTCTTCAAATTCAATTTCCTATTTATTAAATCATCCAAAAATTTAATGTAAGACACAATACACAAAATAATGAGAAAAAAACGAGAATACCTCAAAAACAACCATAAATATTGATTGAGCAACCATATCTTCGTCAAGTTTCACCCAAAATCAACCATGTTAGATTTTATTTTTGGAATTGACTAATTTCGTGGAGTACATTATAAATCTCAACATATTTCATAGTTATGATACTTCAATGATTGAAGATCTAAAAACATCATTGAAGGGAGGAGATCAAGGGTTAAAGGTACATCATTTGCACTCCAAATGTAGCTTCAAGCTTAGGACAAATATAATGATTTAGAGACCTAAGATGATCTGTTGGTTTAATACACTTAGGAGCAAGGATCGAATTTCGTTTTAAAGTACTGTTTCGGTCAGCTCAAAAACGAAAATGTTTTGAAAACGTAGAAAAAATATGGAAACGCATGAAAATACAAATACAATCTATTAATTTATAAAGATAAGCTAAATAATTGATTAATTTAACATATTTATTAGGTTAACATCCATTTATAAAATAATAAATTTAAACTGGAGGGAAAAAAAGGTTTGACATGAGGCAAAAATCACTTAAATTAGTTTGAAATATTTCATTTTTATCAAATAAACACATTTTTACATAATATAACGGTCTCATAATACACACGAAATTCTAATGAGTACATACTTATATGGCTACATTAAATGTAATTACATGTAATCACAATAGGGTATTAAATATAATTATTTATACTTATCAAAAAAATATATATATATAAAAGGCAGAAGACGCACAGTAGACCCACAACGACTCTGTCTGAGAGACGAGAGGCGACAGCGATGAGGTGACTGGCGATGGGCGTCTGGCGATGCCGGTGCCCCAGAGAGAGAGAAAGAGAGAAAAGAAGAAGAAAAAGAAGAACATACTAGTGGTCCGGTGGTTGCTCGTGGTCAGTGGTAGCTCGCAGTGATGAAGACAACTCCCAAGCCCTAAATCTGGTGAAAAATGGTTGGATCTGCTCAAGGAGGTAAGTTACTGAATCTTTCTCCTTCAATTTTTGGTCTATAGTCTCTGTCTTTTCGATTGTCTTTCTTTTTCTCTTTTCTCTATTTTTTTTTTTGCTTGGAAGACCTAAACGACATGTAATTTCTGAGCTTGGAGGACCTGTGAATTTTTATTTGCTTGTGGAATCTTTAGCTTTCTCAGAGTTTCTTTTTTTTTTTCTTTTGGCCTAGAATGAAGTGAATCTTTACCTTTTTGTGATCACTGTTTCACCAAAACTGTATTGTTTCGACTGAAATGGTACTCTTTCGATCGAAACGGTCTGACACAGTAACGTTTCGACCGAAACTTTGGAATTTTGGGATTCAACCTATGTTTCGTATCGGTGTGTAGAAATTCTGAAATGTTTCGGACGTTTCGACATGACATTTAGATCCTTGCTTAGGAGGATTAGAGTTAAAATAAAATTGCATTAGTCCATGTATGGCTTCTAGGTGTTTTTCAATGAAAATATTTTCTAAAGTCGTTTATTGTTTTTGAAAACATATTTTAAGCCATACTCCTCAAGAGAACAAGTTTTTTGCTTGGTTTTAAGGCTTAAAAAAAACTAGTAAGCATTATCATATGCTCGCTAGCCTTCGCTAGAGCGGTCTTTGATAAGAAATGGGGCAAAGGCCAAATAGAGGAGGAGCAAGGACCACCATTGAGCCCACACAAGTAGTGCCAAGGTCACTTGAGTGGTCTCCTTCTTCAATGTGAGTTTTGGTTGACACCAAGCAAGAACTCCTTCAATGTGTGAGGTTTAATGGAAGAATCATGACCATTGGCATTTTGGACTTAAGAATCTAGAGTTGTTCTTGAAGCTCTTTAGAAATATGTGGTTCTTTTTTAGCTCATGGAGGCTTACTCTAGGCTGAGAAAGACTCCCTATATTTATAGGCAACGAATTAGGGTTATCTTGAAAATCAAGTAATCAGAAATTCGTGTTTGACCACTTGAGTAGTGGGAGGGTGGTATGTGATGGAATGAAATTGGATTGAAACAATGTCAAGGGAAATTGGGTCGCTAGTGCAACCATGAGACTGCTCGAGCGGCCAAGAGGGCGGTCCTTACTGCTCTTTACCTTCAGCCTTTCTCACTTTATTTCCTAAGTGTTGAGAGACCACTCTAGCAAAGGCTAGATAACAAAGGACGATCCCTACTGGTTTGTTAAGCCTTAAATCAGACAAAAAACTAGTCTACTCAAACATGAAAGGGTGTTACTCAAATGAGGTCGCATAATGACTTAATCTATGTTTTTAAAAGACACTTAAGGTTTAGAAAATCTTTTCATTGAAAAACACCTACGAATCATGTTCGAATCATTTACCAATTTCATTGCAACAATAATCATCCTAAGTCCAATGAATTAAGCTAAGTGATCATCTTAGGTATCTAAAGCCATTTACCATTGTTCTAAGCAAGAAGGTGCATGCGGGACCTTTGTTTTATATAGCTTGAAGAACACACTCCTCCCTCTTTTTATTGCTTTCAGATGTTCATCATTGTCGCTTCAGGACCATGAAATAGTTTGGGATTTACAAGGACACCACAAAATTAGCTAATTACAAATCATGATCTAACAACATTTGCTCGCTTGATCGCTTCAATGAGTCTCACTTTGTCTTGCAATGAACCCTAAAACTCAAACATCAAAGAACAATTCAATACTAAGATGGTGACATTGATAGCAACTACAGATTGGGGGAGTTGACAACCTTGACAAGGGTGGCACTTCCATGGGACAGAGTTTTCATCTTCTCGGATTTCAGGTTTGAGGAGCTTTTATGAAAGAGAAGATGGATTGGTACTTTATGGAGGAGACTAGTTGAGGGTTTTAGGTGATTTCGTAGACATTTTTCCTAAAAAAATAAGAGAATTTTTGCGCTTTGCACCCCAAAAAATGTCTCGATTCTCACTTTACACATCGAAAGATTATTTTTCTGACTTTGCACTCTAAATGTCATCAATTGATTCCAATGTGACTCTCAGATTAACATTTGTTTCAAATTTCATTAAAAATTGGTGCACAAGCTGTTGTATTTAATATATATTTTAAAATATAATATATATTTATTTATTTCTAATATATGTGCATAGAAATATAAGTTTAAAAAAATAATAGTAATAATAATATAAAAAAAATATTATTTTTAGACTTATTAGATGACCTGAATGGTACACGTTATGACAATTTGTCTTATTACTTATATTGTATTAATTTATTATATCGGAATTGTATTTTCAAAATTTTTGACTGTTGGTTAATAACCGTTGCATTTACAATTGACCGTTGGACCATGGATGCCAACTATTGCATCCCCTGCTGTGTGACTCTTCAATTAACATTTAAAGCCTTTGACGAATAGGAAGAAGCGGAAAAAATATAAGAAAGCCCACTGTCCGAAACAGAAAGAAAAGCGGAGGAAAAATAAAAGAAAGTCTACTGTCCGGTGGATTTTCTCGTGTATTTGATTTTCATACACAGTAAATTTTATTGAGTTGTTTATTAAATTTCTAGAATCTAATTTTGATATACTTTCAAATACATTACTACTTAAGATCTTGATATTTATTTGGGAACGACCAAGAGTTGTTCGAGACACCTCTACATTTGTGAGTGTACACTTGTAGAGAAGCGATTGTTGAATCCTGAAGAATAGGACGCCAGAACCTGTTGCAATGGGTTTCAAACTCAGAGGGGTGAAAATCTATTCGTAAGGACAGTGACTACACGCCTCTACCGTTATGTTTTTTTGTCTTGTTTATCAGCTGATTTTTTAGCATTCTTGAATTGAAATTGTACAACAATCTTAAGAATAGAATAATATAGATGCTACAATTATAAACAAGACTATTCCTGATGTGACAAAAATCGAGCCTTTCAATGGGTATAATTTTAAGCGTTGGCAACAGAAAATTATGATGCTACTTGATATAACATGTGTTGCATTTGTTTTGACTGATTTAAAACCCGAAGAATATACAAAAAATTATGTAAGAGAAAAAGAAAAATGGGAAAAGGCTGATAAGGTTTGTCGGAATATTATATTGAATGCTTTATCAAATGAATTGCTTGATGTTTATTATCATCATAAGCATGCTAGAGAGATTTGGGATAATTTGGTAAAAAAGTATATTGTCGAGGATGCACGGATTAAAAAATATGAAATAGGAAATTTCTTAGACTATAAAATGGTTGAGGAGAAAGATGTGTCTTCTCAAATTCATGAGTATCATTTGATTATTCATGAGTTGAAGAATGAGAAAATTACTTTGCCTGAGTCATTCGTAGCCAGTGTTTTGATTGAAAAATTACCCGATTCTTGGAAAGTTTACAAGAACAATCTTAAACATAAAAGGAAGGATATGTCTTTGGAAGATGTGATTATGCATATTAGGATTGAGGAGAAAAATCATTTGAAGGATAAAATTGAAATGACCAAGGAAAATGTCTCTAAAGCCAATGTTGTGGAGACTACGAATAATCAATATAAGCATAAAAAAAGGAATCATAGTGGAAAAAATCTCCATAAGGCTCAAGGTTCTAGTTTTAAGAAGAAAGGTAATTGTTTTGTTTGTAAAAAAAGCAGGTCATTATGCTCAAGAATGTCGACACCGAAAACGAAACGACAAACCTACTAGGCCGAATGTTAATTGGTGGAGGTGGATGATATTATTGTTGCGGTCGTATTTGAGGTTAACATGGTTGCTATTACAAAAGATTGGTTGATAGACTCTGGGACTAGCAAGCATATCTGTGGCAATAAAAGTGCTTTTACTTCCTACACACCTGTGAGGGATGGAGAGGAACAAGTATTTGTGGGTGACTCTAGACCCTTGTCTGTTATGGGTAAGTGAACGATGTTATTAAAATTGACTTCTGGAAAGATCCTCTCATTGTCTGAAGTGCTCCACGTGCCTAATATTCGTTGGAACTTAGTGTCGGTATCTGTCTTGAATAAGGTGGGAGTGAAAGTAACATTTGAGAGTGATAAGATCATTATGACCAAGAATGAGACATTTGTTGGAAAAGGTTACTGTAATAAGGGTCTTTATGTACTAAATGTTGCTGAAGTTATGAATGAGAATAAGTCTAGTTCGTTTTGCTTATGTGCTTGACTCTCTTGATATGTGGCATAGTAGATTAGGTCATGTGAATTTTACTTATATCAAGAAAATTAGATAATTAGGTCTCATCTCAAATCTTTTGAATTTGAATGCTGATAAATGTGAAGTATGTGTTGAATCTAAAATCACTAAGAAGTCTTCTAGAACGATTGAAAGAGAAACCGAATTATTAAGCTTGATACATAGTGATTTAAGTGATATTAAGAATACTATGACAAGAGGTGGCAAAAAAAATTTTGTTACTTTTATTGATGATTATTCGAGGTATACTAAATTATATTTGTTGAGAAATAAGGATGAAGCAAGTGAAATGTTTATCAAGTGTAAACTAGAAGTCGAAAACCAACTAAATAGAAAAATAAAAAGGTTGAGGACTATTAGGGGAAGAGAATATGAATCTAATCCTTTTAATGACTATTGTGAGCAACATGGTATTATACATGAAGTTATTCCTCTCTACTCACCCGAATCTAATGGTGTAGTCGAAAGGAAAAATAGAATTTTAAAAGAAATGATGAATTCTATGTTAATAAGTTCAGGACTGTCGAATAATTTATGGGGAGAAGCTATTCTATCGGCATTTCATATTCAAAAATAGAATTTCACATAAGAAAATAGGAAAAACTCCATATGAACTTTGGGTGGGGCATCCACCATCCTTAAAATATTTAAAAGTGTGGGGGTGTTTAGTAAAATTTATGTTTCCGGAACCTAAGAAGAGAACATTAGGTTCTAAAACTTCAAATTGTGTTTTTATAGGCTATTCGATTAATAGTACTTCATATAGATTTCTAGTGATAAGAAGTGAGCATAACACATTAGAACCTAACACAATCATTGAGGCAAAAAATGCTATATTCTTTGAGAATATTTTTCCTATGAAAAATAAGGTATCAAATGAGAGTAAATTAATTCATTTTAGTGATGAATCCAAATATGATACCTCTAGGGAAGAAGTACTTGAACCAAGAGGAAGTAAAAGAGTAAGAAAGGAGACTAACTTAGGAGATGGATTTTTTATATTTTTAATTGATAATGACCCACAAACATATGAGGAAGCTATTAGGTCACAAGATGCTCCTTTTTGGAAAGAAGTAATTAAAGATGAGTTAGATTCCATTATGTCTAATCATACTTCAGAATTAGTAGAGTTACCTCCTGGTGCAAAACCTATTGGGTGCAAATGAATTTTTAAAAGAAAATTGAAAATTGATGGCATCGTTGATAAGTACAAAGCCCGACTAGTAGCCAAAGATTATAAACAAAAGAAAGATGTTGATTATTTTGATACTTATTCTCCGGTTACAAGAATAACATCTCTTAGGGTTTTGATTGCTATAACTTCTATATATAAATTAGTAATTCATCAAATGGATGTGAAACGACGTTCTTGAATGGAGACTTGGAGGAGGAAATATACATGGAACAACCGGAAGGATCTATTGTACCAAGTAAAAAGCATATGGTATGTAAATTGATTAAATCATTATATGGTTTAAAATAAGCACCGAAACAATGACATGAGAAATTTGATAATGTGTTAGTGTCAAATGGTTTCAAAATTAATGATGCTGACAGATGTGTATATTGTAAGTTTTGTGAAAATTCTAGTGTTATTATTTGTTTATATGTTGATGATATGCTTATAATGAGTACAAGTCTAGAGGTTGTTACCAATACTAAAAAGTTCTTAATGTCTAAGTTTGACATGAAAGATATGGGGGAGGCAAATATAATTTTAGGAATTAAAATTTTGAGAACTCCAAATAGTTTGATGTTGTCTCAAGAACACTATGTTGATAAGATACTTAGAAAGTTTAATCATTTTGATCATAAACCTATTTCTACACCTTATGATGCTAGCATTAAACTAAAAAAAAATAAAGGTGATCCTATGTGTCAAAATGATTATGCACAAATAATTGGAAGTTTAATGTATCTTATGAATTGTACACGTCCTGATATTGCATATGCTATTGGTAGGTTAAGTAAATACACACATAACCCTAATAAAGAACATTGGAATGCTAAATCTAGATTGTTGAAATACTTGAAAGGGACTGCTAATTATGATTTATTATATAGTAGATTTTCTGATGTACTAGAAGGGTATAGTGATGCTAATTGGATCTTTGATTCAGATGAGACGACATCTACAAGTGGTTATGTGTTCACCCTTAGTGGGTGTGAAATGTCTTGGAAATCTTCCAAGTAGACGTGTAAAGCTCGGTCAACTATGGAGTCCGAGTTTATTGCCTTAGAGAAGGCTGACATTGAGGCTGAGAAACCTATTAGCGGATATCCCTTTATGGATGAGACCGGTTCCATCTGTGTCTATGCATTTGTGATTGCCAATCTGCAATAGCAAGGGCAAAGAATAAGACTCATAATGGTAAAAATAGGCATATACGCTTAAAGCATAATATTATGAGGCAGCTGCTTAATGACGGGATAATATCCTTAGACTTTGTGAGGTCAAAGATGAATTTGACCGATCCTTTGACAAAACCAGTAGGAAGAAAACTAGTGAGTGAGACATTGAGGGGGATGAGACTTATGCCTATACAGAAATCACAAATGATGGTAACCCAAATTACATGAATGGAGATCCTAGGAGGTAAGTTCATAAGGGTAATAACAAGTCATTGGGTGATTTGTAACACTATCATAATTTAATTCATATTTAAAGTTCATCCTTATGGTGTAAATAATGAATATACTGCAATGTAAAAGGTTGAGTTTATATTTTAATGGATCCATAGTCTAGATTAGGTAGTGTATCTAGTTGCAGTATATATTTAATGGATTCACCTATATAGATGTGGGAGTGGAGCCGCTTCCTATGTGAGCTTGGCCAGGTTTTCTAGAGCATCTATGAATTTCTAGGTGGGGTGCATGGTCTATTCGCACCAACCCGCGATGAACAAACTCAAATTAGAGGGTCTAGTGTGGGTAATGAGTGTAGTCAGTTTACACTAAAGAAAACTAGTTCATAGAAATTTTATATTTCACTAGATTTCTGTAAGCTCTGCCTTATTTTCCTTAAGTGATGATTCATAATTCAAAAGACACCACCACAATGTATTAGATGCTTGTGTTCCCAAATTAAAGTTGTTATTATATATACACGTTATATTTTGAAATATGTGGGGGATTGTTGTATTTAATATATATTTCAAAATATAATATATATTTATTTATTTCTAATATATGTGCATAGAAATATAAGTTTAAAAAATAATAATATACAAAAAATTTATTATTTTTAGACTTATTAGATAACCAGAACGGCACACGTTATGACAATTTGTCTTATTATTTATATTGTATTAATTTATTATATTATATTGAAATTGTATTTTCAAAATTTTTGACTGTTGGTTAATAACCGTTGCATTTACAATTGACCGTTGGACCAAGGATGCCAACCATTGCATCCCCTGCTGTGTAACTCTTCAGTTAACATTTAAAGCCTTTGACGGCTTGTGTACGAATAGGAAGAAACAGAAAAGATATAAGAAAGCCTACTGTCCGAAACAGAAAGAAAAGCGGAGGAAAAATAAAAGAAAGTCTACTGTCCGGTGGATTTTCTTTGATTTTCATATACAGTGAATTTTATTGAGTTGTTTATTAAATTGTTAGAACTTAATTTTAATATATTTTCAAATACATTACTACTTGAGATCTTGATATTTATTTGGGAACGATCAAGAGTTGTTCGAGACACTTTTACATTTACGAGTACACATTTATAGAGAAGCGATAATTGAATTCTGGAGGATAGGACGCCAAAACTTATCGATAAGGACAGTGACTACACGCCTCTATTGATAAATTTTCTTGTCTTGTTTATCATCTGATTTTTTAGCATTCTTGAATTGAAATTTTACAACACAAGCCACCCAAAAATATGAATGGGAACATTACGTTAAATATATAAACTCACTATTCACATTTTTGGGTGGCTTGTGCATAAAATTTTAACAGAATTTGAAACAAATGTTAATCTTAGGGCCACATTAAAACTAATTTATAGCATCCATGATGCAATGTGAGAAAAATAATCTTTCAGGATTCAAAGTAAGAAAAGCTTAAAAATAAGTTCCTCGATGAATCTCTAATTTGATCCCTTAACAATATTGTTTTGTTGGACTTTTTTTCCCTACAAATTAAACAATTTCCTCAGTGAATCTCTTGATTTTTTGAATTCATTTTACCGACTGAAATTAGTTTATTGCCCAAATTTTAATTATATATATAATTAAAATTTTCTTATCAACTAGGAATTTTTTTGCAGATAAAACTAAATTTATGGAAATTTTTTTGTTTATTTGTTACTTGGAATGTGTGCAACTATTTGCTGACGAAATAATATTTTCCTCGGTATAAAACTTCTATAACTAGGAAATTATTTTCCTGGGTAAAACTTTTCAAGGTAGAAATAATTTTTGTTGTAGTGATAGATGAGAAAAGGATAAAAAAAAAATACCAAAAATTAGTCACTCTATCTCCTCCAAAATTTCTTTCTTTTGAACTCACCTTCTTGAAGGATAGGTTTGGGGGTGTGGACTTTCGTATCCCTTGTTTTTACATCTTATCAAGTCGTTAACATCCAAGAATCTCCCAATTAGTAGGATACATGTGAGGCTCATAAATTAAGTTTATTCGATTCAATTTTGCACATGAAGTAGTAAGCTTTGTATTAGAGCTATATTTCTTTCTTCGCCTATAGATAATTCGCATTGATGATTACAAGTGTTATAACATGATTAAAAATGGATAGTTGTATCTATTCTTTTTGTGTGATTTAGAACGAATTTTTTATATGCATATGACCCTTATTTCCAAACTAGCTTGTGTATAAAATTAGATGCTTAAATAGGTGTGGGTTGGTAGGAAAATAAAACCCTAATTTTGGACCTATTTAATGCAAATTTGTGATATGTTTATAAAAGTGTATGATGTTGCATAAGGCACTAATTTTTGGCGCTTTAGAGTTTATAACCATGTGCTCACTCCCATAGATAATGGGTGTGGCTATCCTATTAACCAAGACTGATGTTTGTGATGTATGGATGAATGGGTTGGTGAGGGTTGCAAATGGTAATTTATGCACTCAAGTTTATGTTATTTAATTATGTCATATTTATTGTTTTTAAGATATTTTTTCAAGGAGTATCGCCAGGCAACATCTTCATTTATTTGTTTTGTTATATAGATATTTTGTATTAGGGTTTCTTCTGATACAATTATTTGGGATGCAATTAATTTTTTTGGAAGCCTTTGTGAGGGGATGTGCTTCACTATTGCCAGTGTTTCTTTTGATTTTGTCTTAGCATGAAGTGGATAAAATAGCAATTAAGACCCTGTGCACAATTTGTTTTGATGCTTATTTTGTGGATGATGAATTGATTAGTTCCCTTAATCATATAATTGATTAGATGTTAATATTACAACATTCCTCTTCGGGGGATGATTATTTGCTTAGCACAATTTTTAATAATCCAAATAATTAAGATATATGTGTGTAACGAAGAACATATTTATGACTTAACAAAATGAGAAAAGCTAGATGGGAAAAACTATCACATGTGGCATAGGAAAATTCAACATCTACTCAATTAACAAGAAGTTTTGGAAACCATAACTACATCCATGACCCCCACCAGAGGAAGACAACATAGCCCAACTTTATCGTGATAAGTAAAATTTTTAGAATTGGGTCAAAGTGACCTGCTTACCCACTTTACAATGTTAAGTGTCATACACAACAACCATGTTGGGGAATTTGAGAATTGCCTCATGGCCCAAGACATGTGGAACAAAATGTTACTTTTGGCCATACATTGGCAACTAGATATCGTGGCTTGAACCTTAGGTTCCCAGTATATAGGAAGGACCCTAAGCATAGCATAGCTGAGCATCTTCATGTCATGGGTGTTGTGATACGTGATTTATTGGCTACTAGAAATAACTTTACGAAAGAATAGCAAGTGTTAGTTGTTATTTGTTCCCTACTATACCCTAAATGGGCACATATGAAGCTCTTCGTGATTCACATAGAAAATATCAACACTTTCAATGATATTTTGCATATTGCCCAGTAGGTGAATGCTAAATGCCTTGTAACTCTTGTCTCCTAAGCTGGGAAGCATGGGCCCATGCGACCTAATTATTTAAGACAAGGGAAGAGTCACACCCTGACCCCCATGAACACTTTAATTGAAATCTATAATGCCAACTTGTAATATCACTTAATAACTGTAATAACAACATGTAACACCCCGCATCTCCTGATCACGTCACTTATACTGCCCAACATCTCAAGAGCATGTTACTGAAGTTCCGTCTAAAAACTTGTCACTTCAAGCAAAATTTTACAAATCAACCTCACTTGGATATAGAGAGGGTATAACAAAACATTTCACTATCAAAACAAATGTATAACCGCACAGGTATTCAAAGTTCAAAAATATCTTAAAAGAACCAATATCGAAAATGAAACAGTTCTAACTAGGTACTCATAGTCGTGTAACACGAGTAGGCCAAAACCTTTGTGACCAAACAAGGGTCAATCAAATAAACCTTTNAAAAATGAAACAGTTCCAACTAGGTACTCATAGTCGTGTCACACGAGTAGGCCAAAACCTTTGTGACCAAACAAGGGTCAATCAAATAAACCTTTTAGTGGGATTGCACCACAAGGAAACTATGATCCCTCCCCTTGTTAGTATCCACACCTTAAAGCCACTAGGCCACCACAATTAATAAGACTCAGTTAACTCTCTATGGTTTGAACAACTGGCTCATAGTCCCTTTCTTAGTAAATCCTGTGTCTTTTGCAAGAGATTCGAATAATTAGTTTCACAAAATATAGTTTGCAAGCTCAACAGTTTAACAATTCAGCAATTTAGAGCACCCATGGATCAAAATTCAACAAACAGTATTCACACCCAGTCACGTTAATCAAGGAGATTGATAAATCACGTTATAAAATTACATTGAATATGTATTTGAGTTTGAAAATCCAAGCTGAATGCAGAACTGGATAACTTGCCACATATTGACTCAAATGCTTGAATAGTTGTCAAAAATCAAACAGTTAAACTTTTTAGTGCCAACTCAAAAATAAGTCCTAGAGACATATTTTAAAATTAAAAAAAAAAAAATTTAAGTTTGGTAAAAAAATGCATTGATTGCATATACCGGATCTGGCAAAGGCTGAAACGATCGTTATAGGTGTGATGATGTCGAATTTGACCAAGTCATATATGGATGGAAAGCCCTTGAAAATAGGAGTTTGGAGGTCCAAACCAAACCCACAGTCCATGCCCCACACGCCCTCATGTGTAGTGACAGTGTTATCAGAATCAGACCAGACATCGAATTGGTAGAGAGACCGATTCAATGATTCACTAGTTTAACTGTTGAGTTAATTGATTGGACTGGTCGTATAGTAAAAAAAATTAAAAAAAATATGAAATATAATAATTTAAATAAAAAATTATGAGATCGTAAATTTGATCAACACACTTAATGTACTGTAAAAAACATATTCTCAAATTTGAGCTAAAATGATATTCAATCCCTAAAACCATCAAACACTGCAATCTTTACCCAGAAATAAAAACCCATTTGGGTTTCTTAAAAGTGAAAACCAACAACAATATTCTATGTGTGACACTTGAGAAAGACAGAGACAGAGACAAAGAGAAGATTTACAGATATAGAAGGAAGGAGATAGATCTGAGTTTAGGCACCAAGTCACTAATCTAAGTACCATCGTTGAAGCGCTTGAAGGACCGCAACTGGTTGGAGATCAACTGGACTCTAGAGCAATGAGACATCAATTGGAGAAGAAAGAGCAGATAGATTGACAATCGAACCGTCTAGTTTACAAAAACCGTCCAATTCACCAATTTTACCAAAAATTGGCCAGTTTTACGATTTTTAGATGATTTAAGTACACATATGGTCTAATTCAAAAATTGGGCCGATTTAGGCCCTGGTTCACCTGTCCGACTGACCACTCCAGTCCAATTCTAATAACATTCGTTGGTGGTGCACCCATTCCACCTTTGTGTTCCAACTTGACCCCCTTTCCTTGTTTCAAGCACTCCTTCGTTTTCTTATCCAAATTAGGTGATTAAAAGGTTCAAATACTCTTATTTCATCCTAGTTTCATATACACGTGTTGGATTAAACAAACCCCTTCCATTTTTTAGAAATTATGCTCAAAGTTGAGCTTCATGTTAAGAACTTCCATGGGCAGTCCTGCAAATCTAGTTTTTACAAACCAAATGACCAAATCAGTTCAAACAAAGGCCAAAAATGGATTCATTGACTCCAAAAAATCAGACCTAGCCTCCCGTTTGAGTTTAAAACAAAGTTTTTCAAAGACCCATGACAATCAACTTAAAGCTTAAATGTAGGGTTTGATGGTTCTCTCAACTCCAACCACTGAAAGGTTTGAAATTTAAAATTTTAGCATTCGATCTAATAAGTACCATGTGTCAGAATTAAGAACTCTTTAATCAACCAACAAACTTAATCATAGGAGATTTTACAAACAGAGGTGTTTGTGCAGAGATCCAAGTTTGATCTTCCAATCTTCTCTTTCCCTTTCTCTCGTCCAACTGATTTTCTATCCTCATCTTTGTTCCATAGGAAGATCCTTAGCTTATTTAAGCCATCCAAGCACCTTGCTCAGCCCAAGCGTGGCTATATTGAGCAAGAAGGAGGACACCTCCACCTTGCATGTTGGTAAACTTCCATTGGAGGGCCTTTTCATTATTTATTATTTTCAAATTTCTATTTTTTATTTCACCAAATATTCAGTTATTAAATATAATTATTTCCTAGCCTAATAATTTTCAAATTTTTCTCAAAATTCAATCTGAGAATTTTATCAAATGATTTTACCCCTACAACACATGCGCGTAATTGGGAATCCACCATTTCACCATNAATAATTTTCAAATTTTTCTCGAAATTCAATCTGAGAATTTTATCGAATGATTTTACCCCTACAACACATGCGCGTAATTGAGAATCCACCACTTCACCACTCCTTTCCAACATCACATACATATATTCACCCTAGGTTAATTGAATTTCTTCAATTCTTCCAAAATTTTGATCCAATATCTTCATTAGACAATTTTGCCCTTAACTCAGTTCCGCGTGATTTCAAAGCAATTGTGTCGCCCTAGCTTATACAACCCATCATAGTTCACACTGTAACCCTAATTTCATATTTAAAAAAATTGACAAAATTCCACAAAAGTACCACCACATACATGTCTAGAGCACCAATTACCTCAATAAAAAGTAAATTGATAATTGAATCTCAAAACACTAATACATCTCCAAATACTAATATGTCATCTTTAATTCCTCAAATATTCTAATCACGATATTTGCTCCACAATACTCCTGAAAAATTAACTATGCGGAGAAGTAGACAATATGATAAGAAATAATATGCTCATAATACATCCATACCAAATAAAATTGACAATTAAACCAATTTCAAAATACAAGTCAAATAGGTTTTTAATTAAAATCATAATCAATCATATCTCATGTATGGTAGAACTGAACATATACCTTGTACTTTACCTATCACCCCACCTGAAACCGATCCCACATATTTCTTAAATTGGCGATGCAATGTACTATTGGCTATCATAATCTAGTCTCTAATGTATACAATACATGATCAACGTACCCACAATACCAATAGAAAGTCAATAACAATTTAAGCATTATAACAACTCAATCAAAGGGAATACAAACAAGGAAGAGTCAAGGATTTACTCTTTGCAAAGAGATTTAAAACAGAGGATATGGTATACTACTCCATACCTCAAATCTTTAGTTGACTCCAATAGATGTTGTTGTCATAACTTCACGAGCAACATACTAAAATTTCACCTTAATTGGATTTCATTTTGCAGTTGATATTTATGGATTTCGCTTTCTCACTTTTTTTTTTCCTTTCTCCTCTTTCTCTTTATGATTTCCTCTCTTCTTCCTCTCTTCTTTCTTCCCTCTTCCTCTCTTTCTATTATAACTCTTCCCCATTTATAGGCAAATAAATAACTAGGAGGTGTCTTTTGAAATGAGTACTATAGCTCGTAGCTTGACACTTGTCACACATGCACAAAATCTTTCATGTAACATGACAAGTATCCTGCCACTTGTCAGGTACACACACACACTTTGCTTCATCATTCTCACCATATGTTTTCTGCTAGATTACCAAACAGTTTACTTTCTACAAATGACCTATGGTGCACCAAATTTTACGCTTACATATCTGAATATACTTTCTCGATAGCTATAGATATTCAACGTCGCATATTTCTAACGTGAAATATATCCAATATTACAGTAATCGGACTCTCCTTTACACAAGGAATTCATTTATGTATTTGAAATTTTAAACATACAATATATTAATCACATAAAATTTTAATATTCCTCAAAATTTTATCCCAAATTATAACTCTTATTTTATAAAAATTTGGGAGGTCACAAGAAGGCTATTAAGCAGGGAGCTGGGAGACATTAACCAAGGATATTTTGTTGAGGAAAGAAAAATTCCAGTGTTATTATTTGTATGTATGGTGTCACCCATGCAGACGACCAGTGAAGAGTCTCCCAACTTACATGTATGACTACTCTCTTGTGGCAAGGATGGTACTTTAGTCGCTTAGTTGACTAAGCTACAGGATTACGGGAAAGGGGGAGAATGGCTAATAGCACACTGCAATCCGCTTTTAGGACCTAGAATAGCAACCCAATTTCCAACCTCTTGCATTGCATTACCATAACAAAAAGCAAAATTCATAAAAAAAAAGAGAGAGATTGCTCTTATGACTCGGAATTAACTTAGGTGCGCACAGATGGGGCACTACGTGATAGAGTGCACGCCAAAAATGCTTCTTGTTAAGGAAGATAATGAGGAGAGGGAGATAGGAGGACACAACACGAGCATGCTAAGTATTTGGAAGTGAAGAAAGCCTGCAATGCAGTGTTTGACTTTGGTACACATAATTAAGCATTCTTCGCTGAGGTCGGGTCTGTAGTTTCATCACAGGGACAAAAGGAACGTTGTTCAGTACATAATGTGGTTGATCAAAGGCGTGCATATTTTCATAGCGCGATTTTCTTTTGGTTGGACATATAGTGGTCCCACTTGGTGTGTTGCATGACAGCCCAATTTAGCTCTCCCTCCAAGGGCCCCACTTACATGACCCTGTGGGTCAAAAATAAACTCAAACTAAAAGTCTAAGAGGAAATAATAAAGTATAGGTTTCTTTTTAACTCCTTAATATATGGACTAGCAAATATTCTGTGCCTCTAGACACTATGCAATACAAAAAATTAAATATTAATAATACAACAATTATATTTTAATTTAATTATTCAATTTAAAATTAAAGTGAATATATAGAAAATAAGATAGAAAGAGATAAGGGATAGAGAAGTAGATGTAGATTAGTGGAGTTATTAGTAATTAAAGAGTGTGTTGTTTAAATAGTCTGATATTAGGGGCCTTGTAAAAAAGATGATGTTTTTTAGTAAATAAAAAAATTATATGGTGAATTATATACCATTGAGTCAAAGAAGATAAAAATTAAATTAATCTTGACCATTGTTGTGTTCTTATAAGTTGAGAATTCAACTTCGTATATGTAAATATTAGATAGATAGTTGGGTCTGCTAAGTGACCAAATTTTGATTTAAATTTAATCTAAATTTAATTTAATTTAATTTAACTTAATTTGGTCATATCATACTTTACAGATACCAGTTTGTATACATTAAGAATGTATCTTATGCTTCAAGATATGATTAAGTGATCACTCAATAAAATTAGGTTCAAATGAAAACTAGGAAAAATATGTGGGTGGACCATGCAAGTGCAAGTGTCATCGCTAAGGCCAAACAATAACCTGATAAAATTCGTAGCATGGCCTTAGTCATGACATTTGCTAAATTTTAATTTTTAGTAGATTCAGATGAAAATTGTAAAAATAAGTCAGTTTGATACCGAATTGAAGTTTAGAGTAGGACTGATTGAAATTCGATCAGTGGAAAGGCCTACTAATAACCTGTCTCAAACTGGAATGCACAAATTTTTCATTTTATAATTTTTTTAGTTAATGGTTGCAAGCCATCTAATTCAAAATTGATGACGAAATTCCTAACTTTTGTATCGTAGTCCGTAACCCTACCCTATTTTGTGATTATTTAATACAGGAAAAACTCTTTAAGTACCATGGATTTATTCTGTATTAAATTGGTTGAAAACGACTAAGTCCTCAAATAGACTTTCATTGTTGAACTTCGAGATAGAGGAGACTTTTGATGATATTTTGTTTAAAAAAGAAAGACAATTTCAATTATTAATAGTCATAGTAAGTATGGTCTGTTACGTAAATAGTGAGTATAAATATTTCAATTATATAATTTTAATTATATAATTGATCGATGACCAGCAAAGAGTCTGTGGATTCTGGTGGTTTCGCCGCTTGTTTCGGGAAAATTTCACATGGTTTTTCTCAAGAAGTCAAACCCAATCTAAAAGTCTAAAGAAGAATTAAATTAATACAGAATTTTTTTTTCTTTCAACTCCTTAAAATATACAGAATAAAGTAATAAATTTGGATTCACTTTTTATCTCCTTTGAATTTAAATTTAATTTACTTTTATTATACTATACTTCACGGATACAGATTTTAATAAATTAATAATGGATCTTATATCTGAATATATACTTACATGCAAGAAACAAAATTTCGTTTCGAAACGTCTGAAACGTATCCATTTTCAAAGAAACATAAAAGAATCAATGATAAAATCGAAATTCTAATAATTCGAGGTGTTTCATAATATGTCTATTTGTTTTATATTATTTTAATGTATTTGTACAACTATTTCGAAATGTTTCAAGATACTTTTGTATATTCGATTAATATTTTAGAAAAATAATTCTTAATTTTTTGTTTCATTCTATATTCGAAACTGGTTGAAAAGTTTCTGAAAAATGTCAATATTTTTATTTCTTGTATGACCGAAACAATGCACTGAAACAAAATTTAGATCCTTGTTTACATGAAAAAAAATTTAGTGATCATTCAGTGAAATTGATTTGCATAAAAAAATTAAATAGGCAAAATTCAGCTGCAATTTAGTTATACGATTGGANACCCATGCAGACGACCAGTGAAGAGTCTCCCAACTTACATGTATGACTACTCTCTTGTGGCAAGGATGGTACTTTAGTCGCTTAGTTGACTAAGCTACAGGATTACGGGAAAGGGGGAGAATGGCTAATAGCACACTGCAATCCGCTTTTAGGACCTAGAATAGCAACCCAATTTCCAACCTCTTGCATTGCATTACCATAACAAAAAGCAAAATTCATAAAAAAAAAGAGAGAGATTGCTCTTATGACTCGGAATTAACTTAGGTGCGCACAGATGGGGCACTACGTGATAGAGTGCACGCCAAAAATGCTTCTTGTTAAGGAAGATAATGAGGAGAGGGAGATAGGAGGACACAACACGAGCATGCTAAGTATTTGGAAGTGAAGAAAGCCTGCAATGCAGTGTTTGACTTTGGTACACATAATTAAGCATTCTTCGCTGAGGTCGGGTCTGTAGTTTCATCACAGGGACAAAAGGAACGTTGTTCAGTACATAATGTGGTTGATCAAAGGCGTGCATATTTTCATAGCGCGATTTTCTTTTGGTTGGACATATAGTGGTCCCACTTGGTGTGTTGCATGACAGCCCAATTTAGCTCTCCCTCCAAGGGCCCCACTTACATGACCCTGTGGGTCAAAAATAAACTCAAACTAAAAGTCTAAGAGGAAATAATAAAGTATAGGTTTCTTTTTTACTCCTTAATATATGGACTAGCAAATATTCTGTGCCTCTAGACACTATGCAATACAAAAAATTAAATATTAATAATACAACAATTATATTTTAATTTAATTATTCAATTTAAAATTAAAGTGAATATATAGAAAATAAGATA
>CAUOFW020001491.1:144735-175873 GCA_963454935.2 Ilex paraguariensis | reverse complement strand
TTTTTTTCTTTCAACTCCTTAAAATATACAGAATAAAGTAATAAATTTGGATTCACTTTTTATCTCCTTTGAATTTAAATTTAATTTACTTTTATTATACTATACTTCACGGATACAGATTTTAATAAATTAATAATGGATCTTATATCTGAATATATACTTACATGCAAGAAACAAAATTTCGTTTCGAAACGTCTGAAACGTATCCATTTTCAAAGAAACATAAAAGAATCAATGATAAAATCGAAATTCTAATAATTCGAGGTGTTTCATAATATGTCTATTTGTTTTATATTATTTTAATGTATTTGTACAACTATTTCGAAATGTTTCAAGATACTTTTGTATATTCGATTAATATTTTAGAAAAATAATTCTTAATTTTTTGTTTCATTCTATATTCGAAACTGGTTGAAAAGTTTCTGAAAAATGTCAATATTTTTATTTCTTGTATGACCGAAACAATGCACTGAAACAAAATTTAGATCCTTGTTTACATGAAAAAAAATTTAGTGATCATTCAGTGAAATTGATTTGCATAAAAAAATTAAATAGGCAAAATTCAGCTGCAATTTAGTTATACGATTGGAGAGAGTAGGATATCCAAATTATATTTTTACTTTTGATTGATTGGAAAATGCACTACAAAAATTGGATCGGACTCACATTCTTATTTGTCGGCCCAAATATCATACGTGACCAAGTAATAAGTCATCTTAGAATCTAGATCCCTTCCAATATTTTTTTTCCTACAATATCTCTCTTGGAGGATCATGCACTATTATTATTGAGTGAGGGGCACACTTTTGTACAATGAGTACCTCTTAAATGTATGGTAGATGATCTGTTTAAAAAAAATTCAAAAGAAAATATATTTCAGGGAATCTCAGCCTGCNGAGAGAGATTGCTCTTATGACTCGGAATTAACTTAGGTGCGCACAGATGGGGCACTACGTGATAGAGTGCACGCCAAAAATGCTTCTTGTTAAGGAAGATAATGAGGAGAGGGAGATAGGAGGACACAACACGAGCATGCTAAGTATTTGGAAGTGAAGAAAGCCTGCAATGCAGTGTTTGACTTTGGTACACATAATTAAGCATTCTTCGCTGAGGTCGGGTCTGTAGTTTCATCACAGGGACAAAAGGAACGTTGTTCAGTACATAATGTGGTTGATCAAAGGCGTGCATATTTTCATAGCGCGATTTTCTTTTGGTTGGACATATAGTGGTCCCACTTGGTGTGTTGCATGACAGCCCANTTGGGGGGGGGGGAGAGAGAGAGAGAGAGAGAGAGAGAGAATGGGGTGTCAACATTATAGTTTATGTTAAACCGCTTCAGTTTGAATTATAAAAAATGTTACACACACCACTTTCTTGCACTATCTCAACCTATACAATTAAATTAGTAAGTTTTATAAAATTTATCAAATATTCAATATTTGTGATTGTGTCACATCAGGTANCTCAACATATACAATTAAATTAGTAAGTTTTATAAAATTTATCAAATATTCAATAGTTGTGATTGTGTCACGTCAGGTGGTGTAAGTGAGATGGTGTACAATAGTGGTGTACACAACAAAATGACAAATTGTTATTCAACCTATAGTAGATGCATTCAATCAGGTTAATAACAAAACCAATAATTATAATTGCATGTGCAATTTTGAACAACCTGGATAATTAAAAGACATGCAATATACTTTTTCAAATCAGTGTCNAAACTCAAACTAAAAGTCTAAGAGGAAATAATAAAGTATAGGTTTCTTTTTAACTCCTTAATATATGGACTAGCAAATATTCTGTGCCTCTAGACACTATGCAATACAAAAAATTAAATATTAATAATACAACAATTATATTTTAATTTAATTATTCAATTTAAAATTAAAGTGAATATATAGAAAATAAGATAGAAAGAGATAAGGGATAGAGAAGTAGATGTAGATTAGTGGAGTTATTAGTAATTAAAGAGTGTGTTGTTTAAATAGTCTGATATTAGGGGCCTTGTAAAAAAGATGATGTTTTTTAGTAAATAAAAAAATTATATGGTGAATTATATACCATTGAGTCAAAGAAGATAAAAATTAAATTAATCTTGACCATTGTTGTGTTCTTATAAGTTGAGAATTCAACTTCGTATATGTAAATATTAGATAGATAGTTGGGTCTGCTAAATGACCAAATTTTGATTTAAATTTAATCTAAATTTAATTTAATTTAATTTAACTTAATTTGGTCATATCATACTTTACAGATACCAGTTTGTATACATTAAGAATGTATCTTATGCTTCAAGATATGATTAAGTGATCACTCAATAAAATTAGATTCAAATGAAAACTAGGAAAAATATGTGGGTGGACCATGCAAGTGCAAGTGTCATCGCTAAGGCCAAACAATAACCTGATAAAATTCGTAGCATGGCCTTAGTCATGACATTTGCTAAATTTTAATTTTTAGTAGATTCAGATGAAAATTGTAAAAATAAGTCAGTTTGATACCGAATTGAAGTTTAGAGTAGGACTGATTGAAATTCGATCAGTGGAAAGGCCTACTAATAACCTGTCTCAAACTGGAATGCACAAATTTTTCATTTTATAATTTTTTTAGTTAATGGTTGCAAGCCATCTAATTCAAAATTGATGACGAAATTCCTAACTTTTGTATCGTAGTCCGTAACCCTACCCTATTTTGTGATTATTTAATACAGGAAAAACTCTTTAAGTACCATGGATTTATTCTGTATTAAATTGGTTGAAAACGACTAAGTCCTCAAATAGACTTTCATTGTTGAACTTCGAGATAGAGGAGACTTTTGATGATATTTTGTTTAAAAAAGAAAGACAATTTCAATTATTAATAGTCATAGTAAGTATGGTCTGTTACGTAAATAGTGAGTATAAATATTTCAATTATATAATTTTAATTATATAATTGATCGATGACCAGCAAAGAGTCTGTGGATTCTGGTGGTTTCGCCGCTTGTTTCGGGAAAATTTCACATGGTTTTTCTCAAGAAGTCAAACCCAATCTAAAAGTCTAAAGAAGAATTAAATTAATACAGAATTTTTTTTTCTTTCAACTCCTTAAAATATACAGAATAAAGTAATAAATTTGGATTCACTTTTTATCTCCTTTGAATTTAAATTTAATTTACTTTTATTATACTATACTTCACGGATACAGATTTTAATAAATTAATAATGGATCTTATACCTGAATATATACTTACATGCAAGAAACGAAATTTCGTTTCGAAACGTCTGAAACGTATCCATTTTCAAAGAGACATAAAAGAATCAATGATAAAATCGAAATTCTAATAATTCGAGGTGTTTCATAATATTTTTATTTGTTTTATATTATTTTAATGCATTTGTACAACTATTTCGAAATGTTTCAAGATACTTTTGTATATTCGATTAATATTTTAGAAAAATAATTCTTAATTTTTTGTTTCATTCTATATTCGAAACTGGTTGAAAAGTTTCTGAAAAATGTCAATATTTTTATTTCTTGTATGACCGAAACAATGCACTGAAACAAAATTTAGATCCTTGTTTACATGAAAAAAAATTTAGTGATCATTCAGTGAAATTGATTTGCATAAAAAAATTAAATAGGCAAAATTCAGCTGCAATTTAGTTATACGATTGGAGAGAGTAGGATATCCAAATTATATTTTTACTTTTGATTGATTGGAAAATGCACTACAAAAATTGGATCGGACTCACATTCTTATTTGTCGGCCCAAATATCATACGTGACCAAGTAATAAGTCATCTTAGAATCTAGATCCCTTCCAATATTTTTTTTCCTACAATATCTCTCTTGGAGGATCATGCACTATTATTATTGAGTGAGGGGCACACTTTTGTACAATGAGTACCTCTTAAATGTATGGTAGATGATCTGTTTAAAAAAAATTCAAAAGAAAATATATTTCAGGGAATCTCAGCCTGCCAACTTAAATTAGAATGCATGTATTAGATCCATTCAAAGCCGTAATTATATTACTATTATATTTTTTTGGGTTTTTTCTATTTGGGTTGGGGGGGGGGGAGAGAGAGAGAGAGAGAGAGAGAGAGAATGGGGTGTCAACATTATAGTTTATGTTAAACCGCTTCAGTTTGAATTATAAAAAATGTTACACACACCACTTTCTTGCACTATCTCAACCTATACAATTAAATTAGTAAGTTTTATAAAATTTATCAAATATTCAATATTTGTGATTGTGTCACATCAGGTAGTGTAAGTGAGATGGTGTACAATAGTGGTGTACACAACAAAATGACAAATTGTTATTCAACCTATAGTAGATGCATTCAATCAGGTTAATAACAAAACCAATAATTATAATTGCATGTGCAATTTTGAACAACCTGGATAATTAAAAGACATGCAATATACTTTTTCAAATCAGTGTGAGTTGAACTTTTCAAAATTTTAATTTCAACTGAAAGAACAATATGGAACATGTGGCCAACTTGTACACCCGTTAAATAACTAAATGAATCACCCAAATTATAATATTAATATTATCCAGCACACGGCTTGTTGACAATCCAGCCCACCTTTGTTGATCGACTTCTAGACCTGTCAAGCGTCAAATTTTTCACCCACCCAAAATTTAATACACTGAAATTTTGCATCAAACAACTATAAATAGCTCACATTTGCTCATCTTTTACACACAAATCATTGACAAGCCAAGGAATCAAAATGAAAATCCCAAGTGCTTCTTTGCTCTCACTTCTTCTCTTTTTCCTCTTCTCAATTTCATGGGCAGCTTCAGCTGATACTCATGAACATTTTCTTCAATGTCTTTCCCTCAAACTTCATAACAACACCACAAGCCCCCAGGTGATTTACACACCAAACAACCCTTCATATTCATCTATCCTACAGTTTTCCATTCAAAATTTGAGGTTTGCTTCACCCGGCACCCCACGACCTTTAGTCATTATCACACCGTTGGAGGAATCTCATATTCAAGGAGTTATATACTGTAGCCGAAAATATGGTATAGAGATTAGAGTTCGAAGTGGAGGACATGATTACGAGGGCCTTTCTTTCGTTGCTAAAGTGCCGTTCGCCATCATTGATTTGACTAATATGCGAGCAGTCGATGTGAATGTTGAAGATGGCACGGCATGGGTTCAGACGGGTGCAAGACTTGGCGAAGTATACTATAACATTGCAAATAAGAGTAGAACTCTTGGATTTCCTGCAGGTCTTTGTCCTACCGTGGGCAGCGCTGGACATATTAGTGGCGGAGGCTATGGTCTGTTGCTACGTAAATATGGTCTTGCTGCTGACAATGTCATTGATGCTCGATTCGTTGACGTCAATGGTAGAATTCTTGACAGAAAATCCATGGGGGAAGACCTCTTTTGGGCTATCAGAGGAGGTGGAGGCGGTAGTTTTGGAGTCGTTTTAGCATGGAAATTGCAATTAGTTGCTGTTCCAGAAACTGTGACTGTTTTCTCAGTAAATAAGACTTTGGAGCAAAATGCAACCAAACTTGTTCATCGATGGCAATATGTTGCAGACAAAATTGATGAAAACCTCTACCTTCGGGTTTTCATTCGAAGTGTGCTTTCCAATGGAAAGAGAACAATGTCGGCTTCATTCGATTCATTGTTTTTGGGTGGAGTTGATAGCTTACTTGCATTAATGCGCCGCGAATTTCCTGAGTTGGGTTTATNTTACTTGCATTAATGCGCAGCGAATTTCCTGAGTTGGGTTTAGTGAAAGAAAATTGTATTGAGATGAGTTGGATTGAAGCAGTACTCTATTTTGCTGGTGGACAATCACTTGACGATTTGATAAATAGGACGTATCCATATACAAGTAACTATAAGTTAAAAGCAGACTATGTGAAAGAACCCATTTCTGAACAAGCGTTTGAAGGGATATGGAAAAGGTTTTATGAAGAAGACATTGGTGTGCCTGTGATGGTGTTGAGTCCTTATGGCGGAAAGATGAGTGAGATCTCAGATTCTGCACTTCCATTTCCCCACAGAGCTGGGATTAAATATGGTATTGTATACCAGTCGGGGTGGCAGGAAAAAGGGACAACAGCTTCAAATAGGCACTTGAGTTGGATCCGAAGGCTTTACAACTATATGACTCCTCATGTTTCCAAAAATCCAAGATTAGGATATGTCAATTACAGGGATCTGGATTTAGGAGCCAACAATGAAGGTAGGACTAGCTTTGCACAGGCAAGCATTTGGGGTGTTAAATATTTTAAGAACAACTTTGACAAATTGGTGTACGTGAAGACGTTAGTTGATCCCGAGAATTTCTTCAGACATGAACAGAGCATTCCTCCTCTATCCCCGCAATGGATAAAGGGATTTGGTCATCATCCTCAAGTTGGAAGGGACTTTCAGTAAAAAATTCTTTGCTAATCCTACAAGCAAGGGTCTACTACCAGCCAATTATAGTTGTTGTGTTTGTATCATATTTATAGTAATTATTTTTATCTTTTTTTTTTTGACTTAAAAAATTATCTCTTTGTGAGTGATTTATCATATTTGTAGGTATTTTTATAACTGTTGTAGTAATTATTATTATTTTTTTAGATATTAAAATAATAGTACAAATATTCACAAATATACCGAAATTATCGACTCCAAAAAGCAGTCAGTGATTCTACAGCTCTCAGTAGTTTGTCTTATTGGGTTGCGTGGCGTTGGTTTGAAGAAGTAAATATTGAACCGTAATTGTCGGGTCATTAATGATAGCTGAGGACATACAGAGACATTCGAGTAAGCAGGCAGCTTCCGGGATACACCCATTGACGGGGCATCTGGGCCACTAGGTGGGTGGATTTGCCTTTATTATCGAATCAAATTATTGTGTGCATTTTCAAATTTGTGTCCAATATTGATCATTGTTGTTATTCTCTCAATTTAAAAAAAAAAAAAACATATTTGTTGTTTACAAATATCATTGGAATTTTGAAACTGCTGTGGGTTCGTTCACTTTTAAATAGACACATAGAAGCTATAGTAAATGGTGTGGTGTAAGTGTACGCTTGGGATTGAAGGCGGATGGATTATTGTACTTGGCATTGAAGGAAGAATACAAGGTAAGGACATAAAGGAGCCAGAAAAAGTTTTAGGATGAACACTCTAACATGTTTTATCCTAAAAATTTTATGCATACATGTGTACAGCAGAAAAAATATTAATTATAGTCTTTTATTGAAAATGAGGTTAATTGTAGTTATTTACAATTGACCCAACAAATTTGCATGGTTTCATAGCTTTGTCTAATAACTTCATTAATAATGACTAATAAAATTAATGTCAAAATCACATATATTCACACTAAACAATATACCATGTATTTTTTTTTTGTTTGCTAGGTTTTAAACTCAATGCTATAGTGTAAATCCATAATAAATGGTCAAGTTAATCAAAAGAATTCAAAATGAACCCAGTATATTAAAATTAATCCGAATATGTTCGAAGTGTGTCCACTATTAATAATTTAGCTATGAGTGTGTAGTATATGATGTAACGCCCCAAAATTCACCTTGGACAACATTATTATTTAAAATCATTCATATTATAAGAGCAACTAATAAAGTTCATAAATAAGGAAAATTTCATTTCATCATCCATAATATTTACAGCTTCATCCAAACAAATATGCCAAGCCACGACCATTGCCTCCAAAAGAATATGCCCNCTGTTTTACATTCAACAGATGATAACTTGGTTTTCTATAAGTCCGAGCTACTATGAAATGTGATACAAACGAGACAGAGTGCTCTCTGAAGGATAAGATGGATGCTAGGGGTAGCCTATTGAACCATGCAAGGCAGAACCTTTCTAAGTGATGGCAAAGGCTCGACATCGTACTGGGTCTTGGTACCCATGTAACTCCATTTGATTTTTGTAGGTGTTGAGGTGGTCCATAGGATTTTTTGTTCCCTCGAAGGCCTCCATCTAGGGCATTCTGAATTTAGGTGGGAGTGAAAAGTGCAACACTTGTGTAGTATTTGGGGACTCAGTCTGTTGAACCAAGGCTTCCATAGTCACTGGTGTTTTGCTTTTAACAGCCTCCTTCATGTGGTNGTTGAGCTTCCCAAGCTTCCTGCTTGTTAACTCTGATCTCTTCTTCTAAACCAAAATATGAAAAAAAAAATGTTGTTTGTAGGGGGTGAGCATTAAGCTCTGTAGGANGTTACTCCCAATATTATTCTTTCTTTTCCTATTGAAACAGAGGAAATTCCTTATTTCGAGCTTCCCAGTTTTGACTTTGTACTTCCTTGTCATCCTCATTCCTACGAATTTGACGATGGGCATTGCCCACCGTTTTAGCTGCGCTCATCACCCTCGGTGATGTCCCTTAGGGGGTTGTTATGCTATCGGTCCCTCTGAGAGGGATTGCCTTGGGCTGGCTANATAAAACAAGTTGGTCTCATTTCACAAATATCATATATAACTTTTGAAAGAAAACAGCGACATCCAACAACTCTGACTTTGCGTATGTGAGCCTTCCTGGCTGAGCTGAACTCTCCACCTCTAGAGAATCCTCCAGATATCACTCTAATTTTTCCTAAAGGTTGTTGATGTTGTGCAGGATTTTGCTGCTAGGGTGCTGGAGGTGGTTGAGCTTGGTTCTAATTGTCTTGTGCCACAAAACAGCGTAGTTGTCCTCGTTGGATCATAAAATTGATCTCCTTCTTCAATTGGATAAAGTCATTAGTGAGATGGCTGTGATCCTTGTGGTATTCGCAGTATTTCGTTGCATCCCATTTCGCAGGATCTAACTTCATTCGACGTGGCCACCTTAAGAATTGTTCATTCTGAATCTCGTAAAGGACTTGGGACACCATGGTTGTGAGGGGAGCGTATTGCTGGGGTGCAGATCTGTGCTACAGTTGTTGCGGTGGTGGACTAAGGCGGTCTCTGACATCTTCTCTCCTTTTTTGGAGAGCGGTCCCTATTTCTTCGTGGAGATCTATCTTTACTTCTTTCTTTTCCAGGACTTTGGTCTCTCTTCTTCTCAATCTCCTTGTGCGTGGACGTGTTCCCTACTTTGGAGAGGAGTGCTTCTTTGTCGTTCATGTACTTTTCTGCCTTGGCAAGGATTTCTGTCATACTGGCCTGCTTTTTTGAGATAGAGAATATCAGTCCTTGAATTGGATACCCAATCCTGCAATAAAGGCAGTGATGGCGAATTTTTCGTCAGGGACATCCAATTTTATGGATTCGGAGTTGAACTTTTGAACATAATTTCGCAGACTTTCATTGGGTCTCTGTTTTACATTCAACAGATGATAACTTGGTTTTCTATAAGTCCGAGCTACTATGAAATGTGATACAAACGAGACAGAGTGCTCTCTGAAGGATAAGATGGATGCTAGGGGTAGCCTATTGAACCATGCAAGGCAGAACCTTTCTAAGTGATGGCAAAGGCTCGACATCGTACTGGGTCTTGGTACCCATGTAACTCCATTTGATTTTTGTAGGTGTTGAGGTGGTCCATAGGATTTTTTGTTCCCTCGAAGGCCTCCATCTAGGGCATTCTGAATTTAGGTGGGAGTGAAAAGTGCAACACTTGTGTAGTATTTGGGGACTCAGTCTGTTGAACCAAGGCTTCCATAGTCACTGGTGTTTTGCTTTTAACAGCCTCCTTCATGTGGTTGAGCTCCTGTTGAATGTCTTTGAAGCGTTACTCCCAATATTATTCTTTCTTTTCCTATTGAAACAGAGGAAATTCCTTATTTCGAGCTTCCCAGTTTTGACTTTGTACTTCCTTGTCATCCTCATTCCTACGAATTTGACGATGGGCATTGCCCACCGTTTTAGCTGCGCTCATCACCCTCGGTGATGTCCCTTAGGGGGTTGTTATGCTATCGGTCCCTCTGAGAGGGATTGCCTTGGGCTGGCTAAGCTCTCTGTGGATGCTGAAGGATAATCAACAACTCCACATTTTGTTGAAAGAGATATTGATTGGCTAGGCAAAGGGCCTCCAATTTGTTTTTAGGTGCGGGATTCACTATGGGGGGATCGACTTCAAGTGTAGGCAAGAAATGATGGGGATTTTCTTGCTTACTCCCAGTGGTAGCTTCTTGTTGGTTTTGTAATTGAGGAAGATTCACTTGCCCTCTCCTCATGTTGCGTTTAGAAATCATCAATTACTGAAGGCGAACAGTATATTTTTTAACGGGAAACAGTCTTTCCCACAGACAGCACTAACTGATGATGTTCTTAACACAATTGAGCAATGATGTGGATTTAAAGTGCTCAAAATAGTGGGATTAGAATCAATCTGAGCTACAGGGCTCTTGGGAATATTCTGAATAATTGGGGGGGGGGGGGAGTCACTCAGAGTGTTTATAATGGTTCACCAGCTCAAAAACTCGGTTAATCCACTTTCAAGTGAGTCTCTTACTCTTGAATATATTAATCAATTGCACATGGTTTATAGAGAGTACTTTTGTTGGGCTACAATGACTATATGCCTTCTTCTTTTTTTTTAAGGGCTCTGCCTCTTATTTATAGATGCCCCTAGGGTTTGCTTGATCTAGGACGAGATCCTCGCCCCTTAGGTATAACTGTTCCCCCTTACTGCGCAACAAGACTTGCGCCAGTTGGCTAATTGNCCCCAATCCTGCAATAAAGGCAGTGATGGCGAATTTTTCGTCAGGGACATCCAATTTTATGGATTCGGAGTTGAACTTTTGAACATAATTTCGCAGACTTTCATTGGGTCTCTGTTTTACATTCAACAGATGATAACTTGGTTTTCTATAAGTCCGAGCTACTATGAAATGTGATACAAACGAGACAGAGTGCTCTCTGAAGGATAAGATGGATGCTAGGGGCAGCCTATTGAACCATGCAAGGCAGAACCTTTCTAAGTGATGGCAAAGGCTCGACATCGTACTGGGTCTTGGTACCCATGTAATTCCATTTGATTTTTGTAGGTGTTGAGGTGGTCCATAGGATTTTTTGTTCCCTCGAAGGCCTCCATCTAGGGCATTCTGAATTTAGGTGGGAGTGAAAAGTGCAACACTTGTGTAGTATTTGGGGACTCAGTCTGTTGAACCAAGGCTTCCATAGTCACTGGTGTTTTGCTTTTAACAGCCTCCTTCATGTGGTTGAGCTCCTGTTGAATGTCTTTGAAGCGTTACTCCCAATATTATTCTTTCTTTTCCTATTGAAACAGAGGAAATTCCTTATTTCGAGCTTCCCAGTTTTGACTTTGTACTTCCTTGTCATCCTCATTCCTACGAATTTGACGATGGGCATTGCCCACCGTTTTAGCTGCGCTCATCACCCTCGGTGATGTCCCTTAGGGGGTTGTTATGCTATCGGTCCCTCTGAGAGGGATTGCCTTGGGCTGGCTAAGCTCTCTGTGGATGCTGAAGGATAATCAACAACTCCACATTTTGTTGAAAGAGATATTGATTGGCTAGGCAAAGGGCCTCCAATTTGTTTTTAGGTGCGGGATTCACTATGAGGGGATCGACTTCAAGTGTAGGCAAGAAATGATGGGGATTTTCTTGCTTACTCCCAGTGGTAGCTTCTTGTTGGTTTTGTAATTGAGGAAGATTCACTTGCCCTCTCCTCATGTTGCGTTTAGAAATCATCAATTACTGAAGGCGAACAGTATATTTTTTAACGGGAAACAGTCTTTCCCACAGACAGCACTAACTGATGATGTTCTTAACACAATTGAGCAATGATGTGGATTTAAAGTGCTCAAAATAGTGGGATTAGAATCAATCTGAGCTNGCGGTGGTGGACTAAGGCGGTCTCTGACATCTTCTCTCCTTTTTTGGAGAGCGGTCCCTATTTCTTCGTGGAGATCTATCTTTACTTCTTTCTTTTCCAGGACTTTGGTCTCTCTTCTTCTCAATCTCCTTGTGCGTGGACGTGTTCCCTACTTTGGAGAGGAGTGCTTCTTTGTCGTTCATGTACTTTTCTGCCTTGGCAAGGATTTCTGTCATACTGGCCTGCTTTTTTGAGATAGAGAATATCAGTCCTTGAATTGGATACCCAATCCTGCAATAAAGGCAGTGATNGAGTCTCTTACTCTTGAATATATTAATCAATTGCACATGGTTTATAGAGAGTACTTTTGTTGGGCTACAATGACTATATGCCTTCTTCTTTTTTTTTAAGGGCTCTGCCTCTTATTTATAGATGCCCCTAGGGTTTGCTTGATCTAGGACGAGATCCTCGCCCCTTAGGTATAACTGTTCCCCCTTACTGCGCAACAAGACTTGCGCCAGTTGGCTAATTGACACTAGAAAGATGGGGGACTTGTTGAGATCCAACAGTCATTTGAACAAACTTCCGTGAGATATGGATACAGGGAGTTGAGATCTGAGGTTGAGATCCACATGTGATGCTGACGAGCTAAGCTTTTGAGTTGGTTGACCTAGGAAGTCAAGCTCATCCTTAGATATTTTATGGTACCATCAATAATTTACACGAAAGTCTTAAATTAATTTAATAAACTGACACCCTAAATGAAATACATTGTTGTTATTCTCTCAGCTTTTTTATAAATATATATATATATATATATATATATATATATTTCTTGTTTACGAATATCATTGGAATTTCGAAACTGCTGTGGGTTCGTTCATTGAAGTGGAGTAGGCCAAATCACTTATAAATACACACTTAGAAGCCAAAGTAAATGATATGGTGTAAGTGTACGCTTGGGATTGAATGCGGATGGATTATTGTACATGGGATTGAAGGAAAAATACAAGGTAAGGACATAAAGGAGCCAGAAAAGGTTTTAGGATGGACACTCTAACATGTTTTATCATAATGGATAAAAAAAATATGACATATTTATACTATTTATTTCATCAATGTTACTTAAAAATTTTATGCATACAGAAAAAATATTAATTATATTCTTTTATTAAAAATAAGATTAATTGTAGTTATTTACAATAGACCCTACAAATTTGCATGGTTTCTAATGACTTCATTAATAATGACTAATAAAATTAATGTCAAAATCACATATATGTACACTAAAGAATATACCATGTATTTTTTATTTTATTTTTGCTAGGTTTTAAATTCAATGCTAAAGTGCAAATCCATAATAAATGGTCAAGTTGATCAAAAGATTCTAAAATGAACCCAGTATATACAAATTAATCCGAATGTGTCCGAAGTGTATCCACTGTTAATCATTTAGCTATGAGTATATACTAATTGATATGATAATAAAATAGACTAATGCTATAGGGATCTAATTTGGAGACCTAATTCAATGTATGGCCGTTAGATTGTTTGTGAGTTTCAAGCTTAAATGGAGTCTATTTCTAATCCAATGACTATATCGAATTAGGTTCCCAAATTAGTTTTCCAATAGCATTTTTCAAGAAAATAATAGGATTGACATAATTAGATATACTTAAAAAATATAATAAATAATGATAAGACAACAAAATTGAGGGTGGACACATGGTCGTTTATATATTTTATTCGCTTACTATTTATGAATTGTTTCTTGAAATATAAAAGAATTTTTAAACTGTGTATCGACATATCACCATTAAAATGAACAATCAACTATTACAAGAAACCCAGATAAAAGTATTTGGCATGACTTCACAAAAGTTAATGGCCAGATATTACTTTAAAAATGGCTACATATTTGCAGGGTTAACTTTGGAAGCACATCAACCTTCAAAAAATACTTTGGAAATGCATTACTGACAGATAAATTGAAAATTTTCAATGACACCCATTGTAGATTACGTAACTTTAGGGATACTCATAATTTTTGAGATATTAATATATTCCTTCGAATTTTTTATGTCCATTTTTCAATGTTCCTTGTCGTTAGGATTGTCATAGGGAACTTTAAAAATAAGAAATTACATTAAATGTAATCATGACCTAGTTAGAAGACCCAGTCAACTCTGTGTCCTCAAAATTGTAAGAGTTTAAGCGAATTTAGACACTTCTCTTTTATCCTAATTTTATCATTAGTTAAGAAAATCCATAAGTTAGAATTAGAATAAGATTTGTCTCATCCTTAAACTTTTGTTTTATATATACACTACAAAGAAATTGTTTGCAAGGCAAATTTTCCTAGGAAAAACACAAAAATTAGTCAACAAAAGTTATCTTGAAAAATTATTCGTCGCAACTTTTTTTGGCATGTGCGAGTTAGGAAAAATATTAACTGATGAAAATCTTTTTTTCCTCACTAAACCTTAACTTTTGTCAAGAAAGCATTTCACAAGGAATTTCCTCACTTTTCAAGGCTAAACATTTTAGTTTGTCGAGAAAAGCAGCTACAAAGGTATGGGAGGACAGCAATTGCTGAAGAATATATTCCTAGGTAAAAGTTACATTTTTCCAAGAAAATAATTTCTTGATAAATAAACCAACTTTTACCGAAGAAATATTTCCTCGGGAAAAAGTCTATGTTATTCTTCAAATTCAATTTCCTATTTATTAAATCATCCACAAATTTAATGTAAGATATAATACACAAAATAATGAGAAAAAACCTAGAATACCTAAAAAAAACAACCATAAATATTGATTGAACATCCATATCTTCATCAAGTTTCACCCAAAATCAATCATGTTAGATTATATGTTTGGAATTGGCTAATTTTGTGGAGTACATTGTAAATCTCAACATATTTCATGGTCATGATACTACAGAGATTGAAGTTCCAAAAGTGTCATTGAAGGGAGGAGATCAAACGTTAAAGTTACATCATTTGCACTCCAAATGCAGCTTCAAGCTTAAGACAAATGTAATGACCTAGAGACCTAGGATGATCTCTTAGTTTAATACACTTAGGAGGATTATAGTTAAAATGAAATTGGCTTAGTCCGTGTATGGCTCTTAGGTGATTTTCAATGAAAATATTTTCTAAAATCGTTTACTATTTTTGAAAACATATTTTAAGTCATTAGTGGACCCTTCTTGAGCAACACTCTTTACTGCTCAAGGGAATAAGTTTTTTGCTTGTTTTTAAGGATTAAAAAAAACTAGTAAGGGTTGTCCTATGCTCGCTAGCATTCTCTAGAGCAGTCTTTTTATGACTTTGGGAAGAAATAGGGCAAATGCCAAATGGAGGAGGAGCAAGGACCACCATTGAGGCCGCTCGAGCAGTGCCAAGGTCACTCAAGTGGTCTCCTTCTTCAATGTGAGTTTTGTTTGAGACCAAGCAAGAACTCCTTCTCCAATGTGTGAGGTTGAATGGAATAATCATGATTGTTGGCATTATTCTTGAAGTTCTTTAGAAAGATGTGGTTCTTTTTTAGCTCTTAGAGGCTTACTCAAGGCTAAGAAAGACTCCCTCTATTTATAGGCCATGAATAAGGGTTATCTTTAAAATCAAGTAATCAGAAATTTGCGTTTGACCACTTGAGGAGTGGGAGGGTGGCATATGGTGGAATGAAATTGGATTGAAACAAAGTCGGGGGAAATTGGGCCGTTAGAGCGACCATGAGACTGCTCAAGTGGTCCTTGCTGCTCTTTACCTTTAGCCTTTCCCACTTTATTCTTCAAGTGTTGAGTGACCGTTCTAGCAAAGGCTAGCGAGCATTGGATGGTCCCTACTGGTTTTTTAAGCCCTAAATCGAACAAAAAACTAGTCCACTTGAACACTAAGGAGTGTTACTCAAATGGGGTCCCATAGTGACTCAGTCTATCTTTTCAAAAAACAATTAAGGTTTAGAAAATATTTTCATTGAAAAACACATAGGAGTCATGTTCGGATCATTTACCTATTCCATTGCAACACTAATCATGTTAAATCTAATGAATTAAGCTAAGGGATCCTCTTAGGTCTCTAAGGCCATTTACCATTGTTCTAAGCAAGAAGGTGCATGTGGAGCCTTTGTTTTATATAGCTTGAAGAACACACTCCTCCCTCCTTTTATTGCTTTCGGATCTTCATCATTGTCGCTTCAGGACCGTGAAATAGTTTGGTATTTACAAGGATGTAACGAAATTAGTTAATTACAAATTATGATCTAACAACATTGACTTGCTTGATCGCTTCAATGAGTCCCGCTTTCTCTTGCAATGAACCCTAAAACTCAAACACCAAAGAACAATTCAATACTAAGATAGTGATAGAGATAGCAACTATAGATTAAGGGAGTTGATGACCTTGACAAGGGTGGCACTGCCATGAGAGAGAGTTTTCAGCTTTTGAGATTTGAGAAGCTTTTACAAAAGAGAAAATGGATTGGGACTTGATGGGAGAGACTGGTCGAGGGTTTTAGGTGATTTCATTTAGGTTTATTTTTCGTAAAAAAAAATAAGGGAGTTTTCCACTTTGCACCTCAAAAAATGTAACGATTCTCACTTTTCAACCTCGAAAGATTATTTTTTCCATTTTGCACCCTAAATGTCATAAATTGATTTCAATGTGGCTGTTAGACTAACATCTGTTTCAAATTTCTTTAAAAATTGATGCACAAGCCACCCAAAAATATGAATGGTAACATTACGTTAAAAATATAAACTCACAATTCACATTTTTGGGTGGCTTGTGCATCAAATTTTTTCAGAATTTGAAACAAATGTTAGTCTGATGGTCACATTTTAGCTAATTTATGACATCCAAGATGCAATGTTAGAAAAATAATCGGTCAGAATGTAAAATGGGTATCGAGATTTCTTTTGGAGTGCAAAGTGCGAAAAGCCCGAAAATAAGTTCATCGATGAATCTCTAAATTGATCCCTAAACAAATATTGTTTTTTGGGACTTTTTTTTCCCTAAACATTAAACAATTTCCTTATTGCCCATATATATATATATATATATATATATAATAAGGAATTTCTTTGCAAATAAAACTAAATTTATGGGATTTTTTTTTTGTTTATTTGGTACTTGGAATGTGTACAATTATTTGCTGATGAAATAATCATTTCCTCGGTATAAAACTTCTTTGACTAGGAAATTATTTTCCTAGGTAAAACCTTTCTAGGTAGAAATAATTTTTTTTGCAGTGATAGAGGAAAAAAGGATACAAAAAAAAAATAATAATAAAATACAAGAAATTAGTCATTCTATTTCCTCCAAAATTTCTTTCTTTTGGATTCACCATCTTGAAGGATTCCTAGGTTTATGGGAGTGGACTTTGGTATCCCTCTTTTCTACATATTATCAAGTCTTTAACATCCAAGAATCTCCCAATCAGTAGGATAAAAGTGAGGCTCACAAGTTTATTCAATTCGACTCTGCACATGTAGTGGCAACCCGTGTATAACCTTTCTTGCCAACATTGGTATTAGAGCTATATTTCTTGCTTTAACCTATAAATAATATGCATGATGATTACAAGTGCTACAACATGATTAAAAATGGATAGTTGTATCTCTTATTTTTTGTGTGATTTAGATCGAATTTTTTATATGCATATGATCCTTATTTCCTAATTAGCATGTGTATAAAATTTGATGGCTTAAAGAGATGTGGCTTGGTTGGAAAATAAAACCCTATTTTTGGACCTATTTTCCAATAGTATACTATTTGTACCAAATTGACTTATGTAGGGAGAGATATAATGATGCAAAGTAACCATCACGAATCATCATTTTCTGCAACTGTAAGGGATTTCTTGACTTAACGAAGAAGATGAAGACTACCCCACACACACCTAGGGGCACATGCACTTATCCTCAACATCAGATGGTCAAACTACCGCCATTCAACTCATCTCATCATAAGGAATCCATAAATGGTGGTGCCACTTTCAAAAAGTTGCCAAAAAGTGAAGGTATACGTCTCTCTCTGGCCCCAAGAGTAGTTGGACAAAGTGACTAGGATATGAGGCCCACATGTATTCATGGAGAGTGGAGGAGTGTGAGGTGAGTTATGAAGGTATTTTTTCAACAACTCTGGAGAGCGACCACTAAGAATGTGATCTTCTATCTAATGGTGGCAGTAGAGTAGCACTGTGGCAATTCTAATATACCCTACATCATATATCTGAGGGTAACTTTGTGTTATTCTCAATTTTCTTCAATTTGAGGATTTTTGTGTACCTTCTTAGTGCATAGAAAATCATAATTATTGAAATAATAACACTAGCATTGTCTACATATTATTATTATTATTATTATTTTTTGCATAATGCAAATTTGTGATATGTTTATAAAGTGTATGATGTTTATAAAAGTGGTATGTTTATAAGGCACTAATTTTTGGCACTCTAGAGTTTATGACCATGTGCTCACTCCCATATATAATGGGTGTGGCTATTCTATTAACCAAGGCTGATGTTTGTTATGTATGGATGAATGGGTTTGGTGAGGGTTGCGATTGGTAATTTATGCACTCATTTTTATGTTATTTAAATATGTCATATTTATTGTTTTTAAGATATTTTTTCAAGTAGTATCGCAAGGCAACATCTTCATTTATTTGTTTTGTTATGTAGATATTTGTATTAGGGTTTCTTCTGATACAATTATTTGGGATGTAATTAATTTTTGGGGAAACCTTGTTAGGGGATGTGCTTCACTATTGCCAATGTTTCTTTTGATTTTGTCTTAGCATGAAGTGCTTAAAATAGCAATTAAGACCCTGTGCACAATTTGTTTTGATGCTTACTTTGTAGATGATGAATGGATTAGTTCCCTTAATCGTATAATTTATTAGATTTTTATATTAAACTTTCATCTTCAGGGATGATTATTAGGCTAGCAAAATTTTTAATAATCGAATTAATTAAGATATATGTGTGTAATGTCCATCCCTACCTATTGAATGAAGTGAAAATGGCTTCAAAGAACATATTTATGATTTAACAAAATGAGAAAAGCTAGATGGCAAAAATTATCACATGTGGCAAAGGAAAATTCAACATCAACTCAATTAACGAGAAGTTTTGGAAACCATAACTACATCCATGACCCCATCAAAGAAAGACAGCGTGGCCCAACTCTATCGTGATAACTAAAATTTTGAGAATTGGGTCAAAATTACCTGCTTACACACTTTACAATGTTAAGCGTCATACACAACAAACGTGTTGGGGAATTTGAGAATTGCCTCACAACCCAAGACATGTGGAACGAACTGAATGTTACTTTTGGCTATACTTTGGCTACTAGACATCGTGCCTTGAACCTTAGGTTCCCACAATATATGAAGCTCCCTAAGCATAGCATAGCTGAGCATCTTCATGTCATGAGTGTTGTGATACGTGATTTATGGGCTGCTAGAAATAACCTTGTGAAAAAATAGCAAGTGTTAGCTGTTATTTGTTCTCTACTAGACCCTAAATGGGAACATATGAAGCTCTTCATGATTCACATAGAAAATATCAACACTTTCAATGATATTTTGCATACTGCGTAGTAGCTGAAAGCTAACTGCCCAATAGCTCTTGTCTCCTAAGCTGGGAAACTTGGGTCTAAGTGGCCCAATGTAAGACAATCGAAGAGTCACACCTCGACCCTCATGAACACGTTAATTGATAGCTATAATGTCAACTTGTAACATCACTTAATAACTCTAATAACAACTTGTAATGCCCCGAATCCCTTGATCACGTCACTTATAACGCCTAGCGTCTCATGAGCACGTTAATGAAGTTCCGAGTAAAAACTTGTCACTTTAAGCAAAATTTTTACTTTGATACATGCAAGATCACACTTGGGAGTTGGTAGATCTTCTTTTAGGGAGAAAACTATTGGGGGTGTAAATGGATTTTCAAGAGGAAAATAAAAACTGATGGATCAATTGATAAGTACAAGGATAGACTAGTAGCTAAAGGTTACAAACAAAAGAAATGTCTTGATTACTTTGATACATATTCTTTTGTCACGAGAATAACATCTATTCATATACTTATAGCTATTGCAGCATTTCATAATCTTGAGATACACCAAATAGATGTAAAAACAGTTTTCTTAAATGGTGACTTAAATGAGAAAATTTATATGGACCAACCAGAAGGGTTTATTTCTCTGATTTCTCAGCTTTCCTAATGGTAATGATGTCAAATGATTTCACAATTAATGAATGTGGTAAATGTGTCTATGTCAAAGATACAAATAATGAATATGTCATAGTTTGCTTACATGTGAATGATATGCTCATTTTAGATAGTAATAATAATATTATTATAGCTATCAAGAAAGTTTTGTCAAATAAGTTTGACATGAAGGATTTGGGTATTGCAAATGTTATACTAGGAATTAAAATTTTTAGAACATCTAGTGGACTTATATTATCTCAATTACATTATATTGAGAAAATACTCGAGAAGTTCGGCAAAGATAAAAACAGTATTACTAGAACACCAGTTGATATAAATCTTTATTTGTCTAAAAATCTTAGTCAAAACATATCACAATTAGAATACTCTCGTATCATTGGTAGTCTAATGTATGTAATGAACTGCACTAGACCGGATATAACATACTCAGTTAGTAAATTGAGTAGATATACGAGTAATCCTGGAGTAAACCATTGGAAGGCAATTATCGGGGTTCTTAAATACTTAAGGTATATCCTGAATTTTGGATTGCACTATACAAGATATCCAGCTGCACTTGAAGGGTATAGTGATGCTAACTAAATATCCGATATGAAGGATACAAAATTCACAAGTGATTATATTTTTGTACTTGGTGGTGCAACTATATCTTGAAAATGCTCTAAACAAACGTGTATTGTCAAATCTACAATGAAATTTGAATTTATTGCTTTAGATAAGACAAGAGAGGAAGCAAAGTGGTTTCACCAATTTCTTGAGGATATTTCAAATATGGTCTAAACATATGCCAACAATTTGTATACATTGCGATAACCAATCTGCAATTGGTTAGGCACATAGTGATATGTACAATGGTATGTCTAGACAAATACGTCGTAGACATAATATCGTTAGACAATTGCTCTCAAATGAGATTATTTCTATTGATTATATAAAATCAAAGGATAATCTACCAGATCCGTTTACTAAAGGTTTAATGAGAGAATAAGTAAATTGTACATCAAGGGGAATGAGGCTAAAACCTATGACATAAGAGTCACCTTAATGGAAACCCAACCTAATTGACTGGAGATCCCAAAAATCTAGATTCAAAGGGACAACTGAATTACGCGTAATTCAAAAGAAGCACAAATAAGATAATCTTTCCTACCTATGCCTATGATAAACTAGTGGTGCCTGCAGAGTTTATTTGGGTAAGCTAAGTTTTTAATGAATGTTATACATTGGGAAATATAAGTGGGATATTGCAGGATATTCTTAATAGGAGTCATCTATATGGGTGTGAAGGGGTCGCTTCTGTGAGAATTTATAAAGGCTGAATTCTCTAAACCACTCATGAAAATCAAAAGTTGTTCAGGGCTAAAATGAACACAATTATGAGAACCAATTGTATTAGAAAAAAGATTGTGTGAAGTCTATTTGATCTGATTTATGAAACAACTGAATAGTTCAAGACATCACGTTCACTATTTAGCCGGTAAATCCGATGGGCTTTCATTAGGTAAGATTCAAGGCCAAAAGCTACCTATCTCGATGCACAATCTTGCTAAAGATATATTCTTTATAGTGTGTCAACATTATCATTTGCATACTAACAACCAATTTTTCTTTCGGGTGTGACTGTGGTTTAGACCAAACCCTATCTTTTTAAAGAAAATTTGTTTAACTAATTGGGCGAGAATTTCTGAATCGAAATTAAATTTTGATACTTGTTACATTTGAATTCGTTTTGGTTTAGTGGGTAATTTCCTTTCGGTCCGAAATTTTGAGTTGTGTCTATTCATAGAGAACAGTTATACAAGTGGTGCCTTTTGGCTATTACATTTGTCTTATGGGTTGTGTTTTTTAGTATGATGGCTATCCGAAATAGTCACCGGACTATCTATAAATACCCAGACTCTCATTACCATTCTGCATTCATTCATTTATCAGTCCATTTTCAGAATTAAGCTAGACATTAGTGCATTGTATTTCGGCATTAAGGCACAATACAATTTTTGATTTGCTGGATGGGTAGATTGGAGTGCTACTTCTACTAGTGTGAAATCATTGTATTTTGGGAGGCAAACGCTTTATATGCCATAAGCATTGTGTGGGTGTGGGTGTGGGTGTGGGTGTGGGGGGTGGGGGGGGGCGAAATCTGTCTTAAGGACATAGTGTCTAACACTAGTCTTGATTTACATAAAGTTCAATAATAATTCTTGTTCCACAACCGGAACAATATTTATATTGGTTTGACAAACACTTATGTGTAATTGTTTCTTTAATAATATTGTAACTGTTTCATTAGTTTAAGAATATTATAACTGTTTCACACTTGATTGTTACTGTTTTATTCTAAATTACATAATATCAAAAATTTCAATAAATAATTTTATTATATTTGGAATATCACAAATAACAAGATTTAGGTTGGGGTGAATTGTTTATTTTTTTGGTGATTGACATTTTTAAGTTTTTTGTTAATATTGAGTCTTTAAAATTTTGTTGAGTCCTTTGGTTACTTTTTTTTAGACACTATTGATAATTTGGTAGATTGGAAACTAAAGAATTACAAGGCATCGATCCAAATTTGAAAAAATGGACAGAAAGTTTGTTGGGATCGATCCACTGCAAAATGGGTCGATCAATCATTTGCGTGCTTGAATTCCAGAGACTTTGAGGGGATCGATCTCCTCTGGCATGGGTCGATCCTCATGGGAGTTGGGCAATAAATGCAACAGCTTTTTCAGTTTTAGCTATTAAAAAAAATTACATTTAAAGTTGGCATTAAGGCCGGCGGCTGCAACTTCTTTCCCAAGTTTGAAGACATTGAATGAGGCTATTAATTTTTGTCAACTTCCAAGGATTGAAAGAAAAAAAAAAAAAAAAACTAGAGTCGGTCAAAAGGTCGATGGTTCAGTCGATGGGTATTTTATTTATTGGAAAAAAATTAATTTATAATAATAATAATAAGAAATGAATTTTAAAAAATTGAAAAAAAAATTCAGCAGTTGGAAAGTTTGGATGTTACCTATTTATATTTGGTCTGGAATGTAATAAACGACTTGTTCAAAACAAAAAAAAATGTAATAAATGCAACAGTTTCAAGGTTTAATTAAAAAAAGAGCAATGCAATTGAAACCTAAATTATTGACGTAATTTATTGACCTAATTCATTGTAACATTTGGATTGACTGTAGTCTCCATTAAATATTAGAATTTGGTATTGATCTAATGATTCCTACGAAGTAACATCATTATGTCAATAAATTAAATCAAAAAAAGAGTAATTTTATTTGGATATAAAAATTTGACTTAATTTGTTGATATAATCATGTGACTTCAATAGAACTATTGAACCAATACCAAATTCTAATATTTGATGGAGGTCACAATCAATCCAAATATTATATTTAATTTCTATCAAATTATTCGGCAGTCAACTTTCCAACTTTCAAGTGTTTTCATGTTTTAAGGCGCTTAATGTTCAACTTTTCAAGGCTTTAATTAGAAAAGAAAATTGTTTTAAAATTTGATCCTTACCTTACAGTTTGTCCTGTCCACCGCCTTGAACAAGTCTAGAGACTTTGAGGAGGTCGATCCCCTCTGGCATGGATTGACCCCTCAAACTTTATAAATAGGATTCATGCACTATTCACCTTCCAGACCCCTTTTCCTTTTGCAACTCCTTTGTTTCATCTCACTCATTCCCTTGAATAATTCTAATCCTTATATTTGCAATATTAAGTCACTTTTTCCATACTCTCCTTCTATAAGTATTGTTGATCGGCTAATCCTACCTATTTCTACCGATTCTAAATTTTTAAAATTATATTCTTTTCGAGTCTCCTTACTCCTAAGTGTGTTGTCATTCCCCTAAAAAAAGCACAAGTGCAAGCGGAAGAGAAAGGAGTTGTAATAACTTATGAAGGACGGATACAGATATGAGATATGAATACAATATAATATGGATACAGCGATACCACAAAATCTAAAAAAAAAAACGAATATGAGTATGGATAAGATACGTCTATAAAATATATTTTTTTAAAATTTTATTATTAAATTTAATATAATAATTATGACTTATAAAGTGAGTCAAACATTTATCAAAATCATTCATAAATCATACATTCATAATTTATTTTTTTAAATAAGGGCCAAAACATATTTGCTCTGGTGCCCCTATTATTTTTAAATAATTCAAGCAATACCACGTCGTATTTTGAAGTATTGAAAATTCAAATTTATTTTTTTAATTTCTAGGATACTTCCCGGTCAATAAGCTTATGTGGTGAAGGTCAAAATAAAGTTAAAGTTGTAGATAAAACTAAATTTATGGGAATTTTTTTTGTTTATTTGGTACTTGGAATGTGTGCAATTATTTGCCGCCGAAATAATATTTTTCTTGGTATAAAGCTTCTTTAACTAGGATATTATTTTCCTCGGTAAAACTTTTCAAGGTAGAAAAAAATTTTGTTGTAGTGATAGATGAGAAAAGGATACAAAAAAAAAATAAAAAAGTACCAGAAATTAGTCACTCTATTTCCTCCAAAATTTCTTTATTTTGAACTCACCATCTTGAAGGATAGGTTTGGGGGTGTGGACTTTGGTATCCCTCGTTTCTACATATTATCAAGTCATTAACATCCAAGAATCTCCCAATCAGTAGGATACATGTGTGGCTCATAAATTAAGTTTATTCGATTCAATTTTGCACATGAAGTGGTAAGCCGTGTATAACCTTTCTTCCCAACATTGGTATTAGAGCTATATTTCTTGCTTTCACCTATAGATAATTTGCATTGATGATTACAAGTGTTATAACATGATTAAAAATGGATAGTTGTATCTCTTCTTTTTTGTGTGATTTAGACCGAATTTTTTATATGCATATGATCCTTATTTCCTAATTAGCTTGTGTATAAAATTTGATGCTTAAAGAGGTGTGGGTTGGTAGGAAAATAAAACCCTATTTTTGGACCTATTTAATGCAAATTTGTGATATGTTTATAAAAGTGAATGATGTTGCATAAGGCACCAATTTTTGGCGCTTTAGAGTTTATAACCATGTGCTCACTCCCACAGATAATTGGTGTGGCTATCCTATTAACCAAGACTGATGTTTGTGATGTATGGATGAATGGGTTGGTGAGGGTTGCAAATGGTAATTTATGCACTCATGTTTATGTTAATTAATTATGTCATATTTATTGTTTTTAAGATATTTTTTCAAGGAGTATCGCCAGGCAACATCTTCATTTATTTGTTTTGTTATATAGATATTTTGTATTAGGGTTTCTTCTAATACAATTATTTGAGATGCAATTATTTTTGGGGAAGCCTTTGTGAGGGGATGTGCTTCACTATTGCCAATGTTTCTTTTGATTTTGTCTTAGCATGAAGTGCATAAAATAGTAATTAAGACCCTATGCACAATTTGTTTTGATGCTTATTTTGTGGATGATGAATGAATTAGTTCCCTTAATCATATAAATAATTAGATTTTAATGTTACAACATTCCTCTTCGGGAATGACTATTTGCTTAGCACAATTTTTAATAATCCAAATAATTAAGATATATGTGTGTAGCAAAGAACATATTTATGACTTAACAAAATGAGAAAAGCTAGATGGGAAAAACTATCACATGTGGCATAGGAAAATTTAACATCTACTCAATTAACAAGAAGTTTTGGAAACCATAACTACATCCACGACCCCACCAGAGGACGACAACATGTCCTAACTTTGTCGTGATAAGTAAAATTTTGAGAATTGGGTCAAAATGACCTACTTACACACTTTAAAATGTTAAGCGTCATACATAACAACCATGTTGGGGAATTTGAGAATTGCCTCATGGCCCAAGACATGTGGAACAAACCGAATGTTACTTTTGGCCATACTTTGGCAACTAGACACCACAGCTTGAACCTTAGGTTCCCACAATATAGGAAGGACCCTAAGCATAGCATAGCTGAGCATCTTCATATCATGAGTGTTGTGATACGTGATTTATGGGCTACTCAAAATAACTTTATGAACGAATAGCAAGTGTTAGCTGTTATTTGTTCCCTACTACACGCTAAATGGGCACATATGAAGCTCTTCGTGATTCACATAGAAAATATCAACACTTTCAATGATATTTTGCATACTGCCCAATTGCTGAATGATAACTGCCTAGTAGCTCTTGTCTCCTAAGTTGGGAAGCATGGCTCATGCGACCCAATTATATAAGACAAGGGAAGAGTCACACCCTGACCCTCATGAACACTTTAATTGATATCTATAATACCAACTTGTAATATCACTTAATAACTCTAATAACAACATGTTACACCCCGCATCCCCTGATCACGTCACTTATAATGCCCAACATATCAAGAGCATGTTACTAAAATTCCGTCTAAAAACTTGTCACTTGAAGCAAAATTTTTACAAATCAACCTCACTTGGATATAGAGAGGGTATAACAAAACATTTTACTATCAACACAAATGTATAACCACACAGGTATTCAAAGTTCAAAAATATCTTAAAAGAACCAATATCGAAAATCAAACATTACCAACTAGGTACTCATAGTTGTGTCACACAAGTAGGCCAAAACCTTTGTGACCACACAAGGGTCAATCAAATAAACCTTTTAGCGGGATTGCACCACAAGGAAACTATGATCCTTCCCCTTGTCAGTATGCACGCCTTAAAGCCACTAGGCCACCACAACTAATAAGACTCAGTCAACCCTCTATGGTTTGAACAACTAGCACATAGTCCCTTTCTCACTCAATCCTGTGTCTTTTGCAAGAGATTCAAATAAATAGTTTCAAAAAATATAGCTTGCAAGCTCAACAGTTCAACAATTCAGCAATTTAGAGCACCCATGGATCAAAATTCAACAAACAGTATTCACACTCAATCATGTAAGTCAAGAACATTGATAAATCATGTTATAAAATTACATTGAATATGTATTTCAGTTTGAAAATCCAAGCTCAATGTAGAACTGGATAACTTGCCACATATTGACTCAAATGCTTTAATAGTTGTCAAAAATCAAACATTTAAACTTTTTAGTGCCAACTCAAAAATAAGTCCTAGAGACATATTTAAAAATTGAAAAAAAAAAAAAATTAAGTTTGGTAAAAAATTGCATTGATTGCATATACTGGATCTGGCAAAGGCTGAAACGATCATTATCGGTGTGATGATGTCAAATTTGACCAAACCATATATGGATGGAAAGCCCTTGAAAGTAGCAGTTTGGAGGTCCAAACCAAACCCACAGTCCATGCCCCACACGCCCTCATGTGTAGTGACAGTGTTATCAGAATCAGACCAGACATCGAATTGGTAGAGGGACCGAGTCAATGGTTCACTAGTTTAACCGTTGAGTTAATTGATCGGACTGATCGTATAGTAAAAAAAATTAAAAAAATATATAAAATATAATAATTTAAATAAAAAATTATGAGATCGTAAACTTGATCAACACACTTAATGTACTGTAAGAAACATATTCTCAAATTTGAGCTAAAATGATATTCAATCCCTAAAAACATCAAACACTGCAATCTTTACCCAAAAATAAAAACCCATTTGGGTTTCTAAAAAGTGAAACCCAACAAAAATATTCTATGTGTGACACTTGAGAAAGATAGAGACAGAGACAAAGAGAAGATTTACAGATATAGAATGAAGGAGATAGATCTGAGTCGAGGCACCAAGTCACTAATCTGAGTACCATCCTTGAAGCGCTTGAAGGACCGCAATTGGTTGGAGATCAACTGGACTCTACAGCAATGAGACATCAATTGGAGAAGAAAGAGAAGATAGATTGACAATCGAACCGTCTAGTTTACAAAAATCATCTGATTCACCGGTTTTACCAAAAATTGGCCAGTTTTATGGTTTTTAGATGATTTAAGTACACATATGGTCTAATTCAAAAATTGGGCCGATTTAGGCCCTGGTTCACCTGCCTGACTAGCAGCTCCAGTTCAACTCTAATAACATTGGTTGGTGGTGCTCCCATTCCACCTTTGTGTTTCAGCTTGACCCCTTTTCCTTGTTTCTAGCACTCCTTCGTTTCTAATCCAAATTAGGTGATTAAACGGCTCAAATACTCTTATTTCATCCTAATTTCATGTACACGTGTTGGATTAAGCAAACCCCTTCCAATTTTTAGAAATTATGCTCAAAGTTGAGCTTCATGTTAAGAACTTCCATAGGCAGTCCTACAAATCGAGTTTTTACAAACCAAATGACCAAATTAGTTCAAACAAAGGCCAAAAATGGATGCATTGACTCCAAAAAATTAGACCTAGTCCCCCCCCCCCTTTGAGTTTTAAACAAAGTTTTTCAAAGACCCATGACAATCAACTTAAAGCTTAAATGTAGGGTTTGATGGTTCCCCCAACTCCAACGACTGAAAGGTTTGAAATTTAAAAATTTAGCATTCGATCTAATAAGTACCTTGTGTCAGAATTAAGAACTCTTTAATCGACCAGCAACCTTAATCATAGGAGATTTTACTAACAGAGGTGTGTGTGCAGAGATCCAAGTTTGATCTTCCAATCTTCTCTTTCCCCTTCTCTCGTCCAAATGATTTTCTATCCTCATCTTTGTTCCATAGGAAGATCCTCAATTTATTTACGCCATCCAAGCACCTCACTCAGCCCTTGCGTGGTTATATTGAGCAAGAGGAGGACACCTCCACCTTGCTTGTTGGTAAACTTCCATTGGAGGGCCTTTTCATTATTTCTTATTTTCAAATTTCTATTTTTTATTTCACCAAATATTCAGTCATAAAATATAATTATTTCCTAACCTGATATTTTTCTAATTTTCTCGAAATTCAATCTGAGAATTTTATCGAATGATTTTACCCCTACAACACATGCGTGTAATTGGGAATCCACCACTTCAACACTCCTTTCCAACATCACATACATATATTCACCCTAGGTTAATTGAATTTCTTCAATTCTTCCAAAATTTTGATCCAATATCTTCATTAGACTATTTTGCCCTTAACTTGGTTCCGCGTGATTTCAAACCAATTTTGTCGCCCTAGCTTATACAACCCATCATAGTTCACACTCTAACCCTAATTTCACATATAAAAAAATTGACAAAATTCCACGAAAGTACAACCAAATACATGTCCAAAGCACTAATTACCTCAATAAAAAGTAAATTGATAATTGAATCTCAAAACACTAATACATCTCCAAATACTAATATGTCTAATTCCTCAAATATTCTAATCACGATATTTGCTCCACAATACTCCTGAAACATTAACTAAGCGGAGAAGTAGATAATATGATAAGAAATAATATGCTCATAATACATCCATACCGAATAAAATTGACAATTACACCAATTTCAAAATACAAGTCAAATAGGTTTTTAATTAAAATCATAATCAATCATATCTCATGTATGCTAGAACTGGACATATACTACTCCATACCTCAAATATTTAGTTGACTCCAATAGATGTTGTTGTCATAACTTCAAGAGCAACATACTAAAATTTCACCTTAATTGGATTTCATTTTGCATTTGATATTTATGGATTTCGCTTTCTCTTTTCTTTTTCCTTTCTCCTCTTTCTCTTTATAATTTCTTCTCTTTTTCCTCTCTTTCTATTATAACTCTTCCCCATTTATAGGCAAATAAATAACTAGGAGGTGTCTTTTGAAATGAGTACTATAGCTCGTAGCTTGACACTTGTCACACATGCACATAATCTTTCATGTAACATGACAAGTATCCTGCCACATGTCAGACACACACGAACACTTTGCTTCATCATGCTCACCATATGTTTTATGCTAGATTACCAAAGAGTTTACTTTCTACAAATGTCCTATGGTGCACCAAATTTTACGCTTATATATTTGAATATACCTTCTCGATAGCTATAGATATTCAATGACGCATATTTCTAACCAAAAGTATATCCAATATTACAGTAATCGGACTCTCCTTTACACAAGGAATTCATTTATGTTTTTGAAATTTTAAACATACAATATATTAATCACATAAAATTTTAATATTCCTCAAAATTTTATCCCAAATTATAACTCTTGTTTTATAAAAATTTGGAGGTCACAAGAAGGTTGTTAAGCGGGGAGCTGGGAGACATTAACCAAGGATATTTTTTTGAGGAAAGAAAATTCAAGTGTTAATATTTGTATGTATGGTGTCACCCATGCAGACGACCAGTGAAGAGTCTCCCAACTTACATTTATGCCTACTCTCTTGTGGTAAGGCTGGTACTTTAGTCGCTTAGTTGACTAAGCTACGGGACAACGGGAAAGGGGGAGAATGGCTAATAGCACACTGCAATCCGCTTTTAGGGACTAGAATAGCAACCCAATTTCCAACCTCTTGCATTGCATTACCATAACAAAAAGCAAAATTCATAAAAAAAAGAGAGAGATTGCTCTTGTGACTCGGAATTAACTCAGGTGCGCGCAGATGGGGCACTACGTGATAGAGTGCACACCAAAAATGCTTCTTGTTAAGGAAGATAATGAGGAGAGGGAGATAAGAGGACGCATCACAAGCATGCTAAGTATTTGGAAATGAAGAGAGCTCGCAATGTAGTGTTTGACTTCGGTACACATAATTACGCATTCTTCGCTGAGGTCGAGTCTGTAGTTTCATCACAGGGACAACAAAATAGCTATTTAGTACCTGATGTGGTTGATCAAAGGCATATAGATTTTCGTAGCGCGATTTTCTTCTAGTTGAACATATAGTGGTCTCACTTGGTTCATTGCTGGACAGCCGATTTAGCTCTCCGTCCAAGGGCCCCACTTACATGATCCTGTTGGTCAAAAATAAACTCAAACTAATAGTCTAAGAGGAAATATTAAAGTATAGGTTTCTTTTTAACTCCTTAGGTATGGTGTAAGTGTACGCTTGAGATTGATGGCGGATGGATTATTGTACTTGGGGTTGAAGGAAAAATACAATGTAAGGACATTGATAGTACTCAGAGTAATTTCCAAGCATGAGGTCGGACCAGGAGGTCAGACGAGCAGGTCTGGAAAAGAAGTCAGAAAAGAGACGTAGAGCCCAGGCTAGAGCTAGAGCTCTCCCCCCCCCCCCCCCCCCCCCCCCCCCC